>ML421971.1:150320-174365 GCA_005239525.1 Nicotiana knightiana | reverse complement strand
TTAACTGCTTTGACTGGAGTGTCGTGATAGATCCGATCCTGACTGAGTTATGTGCCATGTATGTGTGAGATTTGAATGTTATTCTTTGCATTGCATCTGATGTCTAGAACTTGCCCCGTGTGTGTGCAAAGCGAAATAGAAGTTTTGTTCAGTCTTGGAAGTGATATAGGCATTTCTTTGTTGAGCCAGCTATATATATTTTACCCACCTAATTGTTTTGTATCGTAGTTAACCCCTTTGAGCCTATAATCCTTTTTCTTTGGCAACCACATTACAAGCCATACCCCTTTGTTTGAATTGATCATCTATTTGAACCTTGTCACCTCTAGTAAGCACTGGAAATGTATGAAATATGAAACAGTTAAAGTGTGGGGTGGTAGGTTGGTTTGTGAGGGGAAGAATTGAAATAAGGAGAAAGGTGCACGTTTGAAAAAATAATAAGAGTCACTTGAAAAAGAAGAAAAGAAGAAAAAGAAGAAAAAGAAAAAAAAGAAATAAATGAACACTTGTGTTGTGTTGAAAGAAAAATATATGTGGTGACTCTTAATATAATTGTGCTTAAAGAAGTATGGGGAAATAAAATCGTTGTGAAGGTGGAATTTGGCTATATTGAGTTTGAGGTTGAATATGAAGGTATATATATTAAAGTGCTTAGGGAGGTGTAGTCACTCTTATATCCAAATGTATCCTACCCGTCCCGAAGCCTACATTACAACCAAATAAAAGTCCTAATTGATCCTAGACTGAATGAGCTCGATTAGTAGAGTAGTACACTACGGGCAAGCCTATGGTACATCTTTTGTGGCATATGAATGTTATTTCTGAGAGTGAGTGAATTCTTTCTATCTTAAGTTCCTATGTTTTTAAATTTCATTGTGTGTGGAACTAACTCTTGGATATGGTGAGGGCACATGATTCACGAAGGAAAGGTAATGTTGTCGACCTCTAAGTTAGAGTAGTGAGTGGATTATGAATAAAGCGTGGTATATGTGAGTTGACTATTGAGGCGAGGATGTCATACCTCTGTGCTTGAAATGTTTTAAATATTCTTGGTATAACATGTTAAGAGATTTGCTTAATAAAATTTTGTACATGAGTGTAGTTTGATTGCTCGAGGACGAGAAAAGGTTTAAGTGTGGGGTCTAGGGTTCCTCCGCCAGTGGGCCAGGAGGTTCATCCAGAGCTTGAGCTCCGGCCAGTTCGAGCCAGTTTGACAGCACCCGATTTGTCTCCAAAACGGCTCAAGATAGGTTTAATGTAAAGACATCCAAGAAGCCGGTGCCTGAAGTACACATTGACAGGCATGCTTTGAAATTTGAATTCCCAAGTATCTACGAAGAATTGAGGAGACATCAGCTGGACATCTTCTTTGCTGAGCCGGAAGAGGGAAATGTAATGTTGGTTAGTTAATTCTATGCTAATTTCCCGGACCATGTTGATAGGGTTGTCACGGTACAGAACACCCCGATGAATGCGTCTATTGAGGCCATCTGCCGATTGTACAGGTTGCCGGTCTTCACTAGAGAGACAGACTATTACCAAGATTATCAGAGGCCGCCTGTCACTTGGAACCTAATTGTCCAAAAAATTTGTGTGGATGGCCGGGATCCAATATAGATAAAGCCGAGAATGACCTTGAACTCCCAATCTCTCACTTGGGAAGCTAAATGTTGGATCACGATTATCAACAGCCGTTTGCTGCCATCCAGCAATACTATAGATGTTAATGCTCCAAGAGCAGCGGCGATTTGGTGTTTTGTAAACCACCAAGATTTTGACGTGGCCCGACTCATTCAAGATGAAATGTTCATTCGCTCCATGGAGGTAAGCAAAGGGTTCTACTTCCCTTCCCCGGTCACCAGGATGTGTCGTGTTTCACGAGTTCCTGAAATCCCACAGTAGATGGGAAATTGCCATTAAAAGCCCAATTCAGGGCTAGCAAAATCCCAGTTGGGAAAGAGCAGGTTGTGGCGGATGATGATGATGATGATGCCAAGGATGATGATGAGGGAGCTATGCATGTTGCCGCCCCACCGGTGCAGAATGCTGATGAGGCGGGCCCATCACAGGCCCGCCGGAGTACCCGGTTGACAGTCTTGGAGCAAGATATGGCTGGCTTACGCAATTCGGTCAATGACCTGGGTGCTCGAGTTGACACTTTGGCTACTCAAACTTCTAGGTCAGAGAAAAAGATCATGGGCTGGCTCCGGGCGTTAGGACGAGCGTGTCACCTCGATCCTGCACCGTCTCCGATCAGGACTGAGCACTAGAGAAGTCCCCTCACCTTACTTTGCTTTAATTTCTTTGACATGGGGACATGCCAAATATTTAAGTGTGGGGTGGGGGATGATTGTTGTTGTTGTGATATTGTATATAATTGTTTGGTATTTTGGGTTGTTGTTAATTAACTTCGACTTGGCCGGAAGACGGACACCTCTCGACGGGTCTCTTGAGGGACTTAAGTCGAACAAAAAAAAACAAAAAGTTTTTCTTTTGTTAGGTAGTGTATCAACTCCCCCTTGGTTTTTCTTTAAACCACGGTTCTTTTCCGAGGGTTTCCATTTGAACCAGGTGTAGTTAGATTTTTCTTTTTAGTTTAGGAATTTTTGGGCGAGGGAAGAATAGAAATAGGATCCCTTAACTTCGTAGTACCTTGAATATAGATTGCCTTAGCGTGACACTTAGGCTCATTAGTCGACTCTAGCAAGAAAGCCTTAAATTGTGTGTTCTTGATTTGGCTTAAGTACCTTGAGCAGAGTGTGTGACGATCCGAACTGAACCGAGTCATGTGCCATGTGTGAGTGAGACTTTGTGTATTATGTGCTAACATTCAATGCCTAGAACTTGCCCTGTGTGTGTACGCAGTGAAATGATAGCCTTAATTGGTCTAGAAAGTGATATAGGCATTTCTTTGTTGAACCTATTTATATATGTTTCTACCCACCTGATTGTATATGCCATAGTTAACCCCTTTGAGCCTGTAATCTTGTTTTCTTTGGCAACCACATTACAAGCCTGACCCAATTTTTGAATTGACTATATTTTGAACCCTATCACCTCTTAGAAGCACTTGAATTGTGACGAACATGGAAAAATTAAAGTGTGGGGTGGTTGGTTGGATTTTGAGTGGAAATAAGAGAATAGGGATAAATGGTGGTGATTTTTAATAATAATAATAAGTATCAAATGGTGGTGATTTTTGAAAAAATGTGCTTAAAGAAGTAAGGGGTATAACACAATGATGAAAAGGTGGAATAATTGTTTGACAAAAGTATGAGCTGAAATGTGAAAAATGTATTAAAGTGCTTAGGGAGGTGTAGCCATTCTTATATCCATATATATATATTACCTGTCCTGCAGCCTACATTACAACCAAATAAAGTCCTACTTGATTCTAGACCAAAGGAGCTCGATTAGTCGAGTATTACACTAAGGGCAAGCCTATGGTGCGTTTTATGTAGCATGAGAATTTCTTTCTGAGGGTGAGCAAAATATTACTTGTTTGAAGCCCTCAGTGTGTGAATTATAATAACTATGACTTAAGTCTCTTTGTGGTGAGTAGGCACTTGACTCGTGAAAGGAAGGTAAGTATGGACCTCTGACTGAGAGTAGGAGAGCCGGTTAGGGACATTGCGTGGCTAGAGAAAGAGTCCACTCTTGAGGTTTGGATGTTACGTTGAGGTAGTCCACCAGTGTGAATTGTTCTTGATGCGAGGAGTAGGGAAGTTACCCAGTGATGATTAGGCCTATAGAGTGTGGTTTTGTTGCTCGAGGAATAGCAACGGTTTAAGTGTGGCGTGTTGATAGTATACTATATTACGCGATGTAGATGCTATTTACGCTCTAAATTAACTGTACTTTAGTGATGTTTTAAGTGCTAAATAATAACAAAATGCTCTAATTAAGGTTTTTATGCTTCGCAGCAGCTACTCCGAATTAGGAAGATAATATGGAGTGTTTTGGAGTCAAATATGTAGATACAAGGCCAATTGAGAAGAGCCCGGATGAAAACGAGCAAGAAAAGGTGAAGAAAGACTGGGCAATAGTCCACCACAACCGCGGCTGGAACGCGGTGGACAAAGGAGCAAAACAAAATGTATATAAACCACCGCGGTCGCACCGTGGTTGACTCGCGGACGCGCTGACGGCCAGGAAAGCCTAGGGGCTTAAGTGTAAAATGTGGGAAACTTATCCTAACCCTATATAAACTCAACAAACTCGCTCAAGTCAAGGTTAAGCTTGTTTTTAGCCTAAATTGGAGGTAAGAACAAGTGGGAGAAAGATCAAGACACCATTAGAGTTTTTCATTCTTCTTCCTTTATCGTTATTTTGGGAATCATGAATTATTTTATTGCTTTATCTTGTTTTATCATGAGTAGATAAATATTTACTCTCAGGTTTTGATGGAACCTATTGAAGGATGAAATTCTTGCTATGTTAATATAGATTTATCAAGTTTAATCTCTATTTGTTCAACTACGTTCTTGTTGTAGTTAATTGAAAGGATCCTCAATTAACTGTGCCTATTTAGTATGTATTACTAAGGAGAGAGAGCATATTTAGGTAGTTGTTGAACAACATCACTCCCGACGTATGTAAGGAATCAATAACCAAGGGTTTAAAGGTGGGATTAGGGATAACGAAACCTTGGGTGCAATCTAAGTGAGCTGTAATAAAAGCCAGCTAGCGTAAGTCGGAAGAGTATGTCTAGTAAATTGTCGTAATTACTCGGGAGAGATTTACGGTAGTAAGAGTGCTCATGATCGATAGAGACGATTAGGCGAATTTATATGAAACATAGCAGGAAGGGATTCCATCAATAGGGGAAATCATAACCTTAGATCCTTCTCATTATTGTTTACAACCCATTCTTAGTTAGCTCTTAGTTAATATAGTTTCATTACGTAATAATTAGTAGAAAAACAACCAATTGTTATTCAAAATATCTTGAAAGTTGAATACGTGGAATTGAGTGAATCTGATAACTGTAATTGGTAGGTTAATTCCCTGTGGGATCCAACTCTGGGATTAATACCCAGAATATATTGACAACGGCTGCTTAGTCCTTTTTATAAGTCATAGTTGGGCGTGATCAAGCTGGCAGGGTTAAACGAGCAGATCGTGCTCTTGAGGGCGAGAAGGAACAGCTGGCCCGAACGTCCACTTCTCAAGTTTCTGCCGATGTGAGTGTTGTCACGGGAGTTATACGAGATGTGGGTTCATCCCGAGGCTTAGCTAGATGTGTACAAGTCTTTGAGGGTTGCCAGGAAGGTTCTAAGTAGGAGCTCGCCGATGTTTATGTTAAGGCGCGGGCAGCCCATGAAGCTTGTGGCTATGCACTTGATTCGCCTGGTGGGGACGACGATGATGATGCCGTGTATGGCCTTGCCTCCGATCTTTGGTGTGACGACGAATATGCTGAAGGGGATGACACGGCATGAGGCCTTGCACTTGATTTTAGGTTGTTTTGTTGTTTTTGTGAGAGCACACTCAAGCCCATCGTAAAAGAAAATGAGTCATGTGACCCAATCAGTTTATAATGGAATGGTTACCTTTTGTTGTATGTTTTTCTTTTTTGTTACTTGTCTTGTTTCGTTGTGATATTGTTCTTAGGAGGCTGATCATAGACTGACTTGGGGTCAATATTTGGCAAGGCGTAGGATAGTTCGTTTAGGGTCGAGTGTAAATAATTCGAGCGATGTCGAATATAAATAATTCGAGCAAAGTCGAATGTAACGAGCAAGGTCGACTACTGGTAATCCGAGCGCGGTCGAATGTAAATAATCTGAGCGAGGTCGAATGTATATAATTCGAGCGAGGTCGAATGTAAATAGTTCGAGCGAGGTCGAATGTAAATGATTCGAGCGAGGTCGAATGTATATAATTCAAGAGAGGTCGAATGTAAATGATTCGAGCGAGGTCGAGTGTTAGTAATTTGAGCGATGTCGAATGTAAATAATTCGAGCGAGGTCGAATGTTAGTTAAGTGTAGAATGTAGGGTGTGGAGCGATTTGGAGTTGTGCGAAGAATGCTGCATGTTGCTTTGCTTATTCATTTCATTGGAGAATATTACATACTTTGGTCAATATATACATTTGAGAAGCTCTCCGTTTACCTAGTCCTTTCATAGGTCTGGTTGGAGTAGTCGATAGGCGAAGCGATGAATAACAAACTTGAACTTCGAGGCGCCCCCTTCATCACCTCATTAAAACCCTCCTTGGTAAAACCCACCTGGGAATAAAACCCGAGTGAGGGAAAAAGAGTACGACTTAAAGGGCGTCTGTTTTCAGAAGTTGAAGTATTTTAGATGAGCGATGTTCCAATTGTTTGGCAACAACTTTCCTTCCATTGTCTCTAGTTGAAATGACCCTTTGTTAAATACTGCGGTGATTTAGTACGGTTCATCCCAGTTGGTTCCTAGCTTGCGCTATTTTGGGTCTTTTCTTGCCTGTGTTTTAGCCTTGAGCACATAGTCCTCAACTTTGAGTGGTCTAACTTTGGCCTTTTTGTTGTAGTACCGTTCTGCTTGCTGTTTTTGGGTGATCATTCTTATGTATGTCATATATCTTCGTTCTTCTACCTCGTCGAGGTCTTGCTTCATGTTCTCGTTGTTTCTTGGTCCGCTTTCATTGGAGTATCTCAGGCTTGGTTCCCCGACCTCGATCGGTATGACTACGTCGGTGCCGTAGACCAATGAGTATGGAGTTTCTCCTGTGTTTGTCTTTGGCATAGTGCGGTATGCCCATAGCACTTCTGGTAGCAGCTCTGGCCACAGTCCTTTGGCGTCTTCGAGTTTCTTTTTCATGATGTTTAATATAGTTTTGTTGGAGGATTCGGCCCGACCATTTCTAGCGAGATGATATGGCGTGGAGAGTATTCGCTTGATGTTCCACTTCTCAAAGAATTCAGTGTCTTTTTCCCGGTGAATTGTGGCCCGTTATCACAGTTGATTTCCTTTGGGATGCCGAAGCAGGCATATGATGTTCCTCCATTGAATGTGATGACCTCATGTTCACGTATTTGGGTGAAAGCACCTACTTCTACCCATTTGGAAAATTAGTCAGTCAAAACTAAAAGGAAACGTACATTACCTCGACCTGCTGGGAGTGGTCCTACGATGTCCATTCCCATTTGATGAATGGACAGGGTGACGTGACTGAATGGAGGTGCTCTCCCGCTTGGTGTATCATGGGGGCGTACTTCTTACATTGTTCGAATTTTTTAACGAAGTCGGCAACTTCTTTTTTCATGGTGGGCTAATAATAGCCAGCCCGTATGAGGCATCTGACGAGTACTCGGTTGCCGGTATGGGCATCGCAATGGCCTTCGTGTACTTCTTTGAGTATTCCTCTAGTTTGGTTTGGCCCCAGGAATTTTTCCAGGGGACCACCGAACGTCCTTTTGTACAAGTCATTGTCGTTGATGTTGTACCTAGCTGCCTGTATTCAAAGCTTTCTGGCTTCTTTTTTGTCTGGTGGGAGTGTTCCCTCCTGCAAGTAGGTTATAATACGGTTGCGCCAGTCCCAGGTTAAGTTTACAGAGTGTACCTCGAGTTGATCTAGCGATGAGTGGAGTAGTGTGATGACGCTCCCCTTTCCGTCTATGCTTTTTGTTGTTGCTGCTAATTTGGCGAGGCCGTCTGCCTCAGCGTTTTGAGCTCGAGGTATTTGATAAAGTTGACATTCATCGAATTCCGGCAGTAGTTTGTGGATTTCTGTTTGGTAATTTTGTAGCCTTTTCTCCTTGATCTGGTAAGTCCCTGTGACTTGGTTGACGATGAGCTGTGAGTCGCACCGAAGGACGACCCCTCGTGCTCCATATTTGAGGGTTAGTTTTAGTTCTGAAATCACGGCCTCGTACTCGACCTCATTGTTAGTTATATCGGGGAATCGTATAGATTGGCGGATGACCTCGACTGTTGGGAACTCAAGTACGAGTCCCAGTCCTGAACCTGACGCATTAGAAGCGCCGTCGGTGTGTAAGATCCATAGGTGGGTAGGTAGGGAGCAGTACGAGAGGCTTCCTGCTCGACTTTAGGCATTATTTTGGCGCTAAAGTTGGCGACGAAGTCGGCTAGTACTTGCTAATTTATCGCCATTCGCGGCTAATACGTGATATCGTGCTCGCTTAGTTTGATGGCCCATTTGGCCAATCTTCCCGATAGTTTAAAATACGTCTAAGGGGGAAGGTCGTGACCACCGATATGGGATGGAACTGAAAGTAAGGTTTAAGCTTTCGTGAAGCTACGGCCAGTGCGAGAGCCAACTTTTCGAGGTGGGGATACCTTGTTTCGGCATCGACCAAGGTTTTAGTAATATAATAAACTGGAGATTGCGTACCTTTGTTTTCATGGACCAGTACTGCACTTACCGCTACTTCTGACACATCCAAATATACTAGGAGGCGTTCGCCGGATTCAGCTTTGGCGAGCAGTGGAGGTGAGGACAGATACGCCTTTAGTTCTCTTAAAGCCTCAACACATTCTGAGTTCCACTGGAGTCCGTTGTCTTTTTTGAGGACGTTGAAAATTTTTTGGCATCTATCGGAGGATCGTGAGATGAATCTCGACAGGGCGGCTATATGGCCGGTAAGTTTTTTCACCTGTTTCTTGCTGGTCAGTAGTTCAAGTATTCCTTCGATAGCTTTGATCTGCGAGGTTGACTTCTATGCCTCTTTGGGACACCAGGAAACCGAGGAACTTGCCCGAGGTAATGCCGAAGTCGCACTTCTCGGGATTTATCTTCATGTTGTATTGCCTCAGTATATCGAAGGCTTCTTTCAAATGATCGGTATGATCTTCTTTCCTTTTGGATTTCACTAACAAATCGTCTATGTATACTTCCATTGTTTTGCCGAGTTGTTCTTTGAACATCTTGGTGACCAGCCTTTGATAAGTTGCTCCCGCATTCTTCAATACAAATGGCATGACTCGATAAAAATAATTCCCTTGGTGAGTTATGAAGGTGGTATTTTCCTGGTCTTCCTCCTCCATGAAGATCTGGTTATATCCTGAATAGGCGTCCAGGAAGCCTAGCAGTTTGTGTCCTGTCGTTGCATCGATGAGTTGGTCGATGTGCACCAGCGGGAAGGATTCCTTTGGGAATGCTTTGTTTAGGTCTGTGAAGTCTACGCACATGCGCCACTTCCCATTTTTCTTCTTTATCATGACCACATTGGCGACCCATTGGGGGTACTTGGATTCTCTGATGGAGTCGTTGGCGAGTAGTTTTTCTACCTCCTCGCTGACTGCTTCTTTGATTGCGGCATTGAATTTTCTTCTCATTTGCCGTACTGGTGGGTAGAGTGGATCTACATTCAATTTGTGTGTGGAGATATCCTTAGAGATACCTGACATGTCTGCATGAGAAAAAGCGAATAGCTCTCCATTGTCAGTTAGAAATTTATGAAATTTATCTGGTTCGGAGAGTTTGTGGCCGATGTAGGCTTTTTTACTGGTGTCGTTTCTATCTATTTGGACGGGGTCGAGGTCTTTTACCGTTGAACCTGTGGCCTCCACGATGTCGAGGTCCTTGATGACGTCGTTTTGTTCGTCGGGTTTGGTCCCCGACTTTGGTATTTTTATGCTTCTGAGCTCGCTCCCTTCAATTGTTGAGTGTATGTACAGTCTTGGGAGATGTGATAGCATTCTTAGGATGTGTGATGTTCGCCCCGGATGCTGAATATTCCCTACGGGGTAGGGAACTTGATTACTTGATACAGGCTGGATGGAATGGCTCTCATGCCATATATCCAAGGCTGCCCTATGATGGCGTTGTAGGCTGTATCCCAATTCATGATATGGAACGTTGTCTCCAAGGTGACTCTCACGGCCAGGACGGGTAGCTTTATTTTTGCTGAAATTCGCTTAACTGCATTGTTAAACCCCGTCAGTGTTATGCAGCGTGGTACTATCTTATCCTCGAGTCTCATTTGGGCGAGAACTCGGGGGTGGATAATACACGCGCCACTCCCATCATCGACCATTATTCTTCTCACATCAGTATCTAAAATTTGTAAAGTAATAACAAGAGCATCAAGGTGAGGGAAATTCAAATCGTGGGTATCCGAATTATCGAAGATGATACTGTCTTCGAGGTCGTCATATCGTTCGTGTGTGATTGACCGCTTCAGTTTGTGCGTGGTGGTGAATTTTACATGGTTGATCGTGGCTTCATTGCCCCCGCCGATGATCATCCGAATGGTGCGGGCGGGGGAGGGTGTCTTTGGAGGGCCTTGATGTTGTTCTCATCCTCTGCCAAAGTTGCCTCTTCCGCGGTCGCTCATTAGTTCTTTTAAGTGTCCTTGGTTGATCATGTTCACTACTTCTTGTCGTAAAGATATGCAGTCCTCGGTTTTTTGGCCTCGTTCCTGGTAGAACTCACAGAGGGAATTCGACCTTCTAGTGTTTGGGTCGGACTTCATATTTTGCAGCCACTTCACCTTTGGGCCGAGATTTTCTAGTGCGTACACTATCTCTAAAGGGGAAACACAAAAATTGTGAGTAGATAAAGGTGTGGGAATACCTTTGTCGTTTCGTTGAATCCCTGTATTTGTCCTAGACGGCCCTTCCATATGGAGAGGAAATGGCGGAATAGCCATTCTGACATAAGGCTGGTGTCTCTCCCGGTTGGATCGTGGGCCTGAGTGATCTCTTCGGGTATCATTGCGGCAATCTCGTCTCGATTCTATGTGGACTGATGTTAGTCATTGAGTTGGGCTGTTGAGGTCACCCTCGTCTGCTCGGACCTCGGCGCAATAGGCATTGTGAATTTTTTCCCAAGTAGTGGGAGGTACTTCATGAGTCTGCTCAGCAATTTTCTGGTCGTCCTCGACCCATTCCGGTTTAGTCCATTTTGGAATGCCGCCATGGCCATACCTTCAGACACATTTGGCAAGCTCATCCCGACTCTGTTGAATCGGGTGAGGAGGTGCCTGAGTCCCTCATCGGGCGACTGTTTAACAGTGAATATGCCACTCACCCTGGCGTCGGCCTTTTTGTCTTCAGTGTGGTGGTTACAAACTTGTCGGCCATTTCTTAAAATGTTGTTATAGACCGCACTGGTAGCTGTGAGTACCACGTCAAGGCTCCTCCTGTTAGGATTTCTCCGAACTTCTTTAGCAATACTGACGGCACTTGATCCTTAGAGAGGTTGTTGCCTTTCAATACAGTGACGTAATGAACTATGTGATCTTCGGGGTCCGTCGTGTCGTCATACATTTTCAAGTATGGCGGCATTTGAAGGTTTTGGGTATGGGGTGTGGGGCTGCTTCTTCGTTGTATGGTTGTTCGAAGAACCGACCAACATCCCATTTGGGCAGGAGTTTTGGGGCCTCAGGTATATTGTCGACACTTTCCTGGTGTTCTTTCATCAGGTATGGTAGTCCTTTATTTTTATTTTCCATTTCTTCCATCTTCTTTAGTATTGCAGCGAGTACGTCATTGTCTGTATCAATGGTGGTGTTAGTGTTACTTGTTGGGAGGGGAGTTGGTTGCTCGTTAATAGTAACAGCATCCGCTAGTGTGGCGTTTTGAGTTGTTCCCTGAGTTGGCATGTCCATGAAGTTGCTCAGTGTGCTTGTCAGCCATGCTTCTAGCAGTTTCTTTATTACCAGAGGGCCTTCCTCGGTTATGGATGTGGAGGCATCCCTTTCTCGAGTGACGGTCACACTTTCGAGAGGGGGAGGTGAACCGCTCCGTCCTGGTGTGACACTTGTTATCATGCTTTCTTCTCCTCCGCCACCAACTTCGTTGATGGTGCTCATGAGGTTGGCGGTGACATATGCAATGGCTTTTAGCCTTTCTTCTCCTTTTCCTACCATTTTTAGTTCGTGTGAGTGAAAAGAGATGACTGATGTATGTGTTTCTTTTTTAGATCTAACAAAAACTATGGTCGTTAACTAGAAAATCCCTACAAACGGCGCTAAATTTTTTTACCAAAAATATGTTAATCCCCTTTTTACCCGATGTAACGAAAGGAATGAAGGATTAATCCTAGTTAAGCTTAATAGCAGTTAGAGATATGAATCTAATGATGGATGGAATAAAGCTAAGTGCCGTAGTAGTAAATGCAAGACAAAGATACGAGTGATGATTGATAATGAATACACGAATGAATATGCGGATTAAATGCATGCAATGATAATAAATATAATAATAAAGGATATCTCGCCCAAATATTCAATGATTAGAGTCAATCAACTCTTTGTCAGCAGTGTGGATGATGGAAGAATGTGGGTGGAACACAAGGTTCTTGGATCTTGTATATGAAAAGATATCCTCCAACTCGAGAATCAATAGAAAAGACAAGTTTTGTATATTCTTCAATAGTCAATGTTAGAAAGAGTTCTTTCAGAAAGTTTCATATCCTTTTCTTCTCTTTTTCTTGTCTTATATATAGGGAACATTCTTTTGAAACCCTAAATAGTACAAGGAGAGAATATTCTAATGAAATATTCTCTCTTCCTAACCTAAAACCACCTTACCGTTATTGTCCATCCTTCTGTTTGACCCAATGTCGACCTCTTTCGAGAAAGATTCTTCGTCTCCAAATATTGGCCGACTTAGACATCGACCATGACCAACGAAGCCACTAAGTCTGATCCAAATTTCGACCAATACAGTAGTGGCGAAGTTAATTTTGATAAACGGCTAATATATATGTTTAAAAAGTAATTTTGACCCAAGTACACAATAAAATTTTCTATAAACATTATAATTTTTTGATAAAAATAATATATTTAACTAACCATCCTTACACTTACGCGACTATGCCATAACTATTGAATACTTACTATCTTACATCAAATTCAGTAATATTTCATAGCTAAGTCATAAAAAGTGAGGTAAATATTTGTATCAGTTAATCACGAGTAATAAGCAATGAAAATGCATGTAAAAACACATACTCCTATGTTGTATTGGTTGGGTCAATATCAATGTTAGGTGCAAAGAACTATAGGTGAGGAGGAGTATGTCTATTTGTAAAAATCAGCTCGGATCCATGATGGATCGTTCGACTACGGAAGCCATTCACCTTGTAAGGAGATTGGTAGAGCAGTTTAGGAAAATAAAGAAGGACTTGCTTATAATGTTCATTGACATGGAGAAAGCATACGACAAAATCTCGAGAGAGGTTCTACGGAGTTGTTTGGAGGTTAAAGGTGTGTCGGTAGCTTACATTACGGTAACTACGGACATATATTATGGAGTTAAGACCCGGGTAAGAACAATTGGTGGCGAAACGCTTCCCGATTTTGATAGGGTTGTGCCAAGGATCGCCCTTAGACCGTTTTTATTTTCCTTGGCGCTAGATGTATTGACGCGACACTTTCAAGGGGAGGTGTCATGGTGTATGTTATTTACAGATGACATAGTTCTGATTGACAAGATGTGAGACTGTATTAACAACAGTTTGGAGGTGTGGAGACAGACTCTAGATTCTAAAGGTTTCAAGTTGAGCAAGACCAAGACAGAATACTTGGAGTGCAAGTTCAGCAACGTGAGCCAGGAAGCGGACATGGATGTAAATCTTGATACACAAGTCATCTCCAAGATAGAGAGAGCTTCAAGTAACTTGGGCCAGTTATACAAGAAAATGGGGAGATTGATGAGGATATCACACATCGTATCAGAACATGGTGGATGGAATGGAGACTCGCATCCGGTGTCTTGTGCGATAAGAATGTGCCACTAAAACTTAAAGATAAGTTCTATAAAGTGGTGGCTAGACCGACTATGTTGTATGGGGCAGTGTGTTGGCCAGTGAAGATTTCTTGTGCTCAGAATCTGAAAGTAACCGAAATGAGGTTTTTGAGATGGATGTGCGGGCATACCAGATTAGATAAGATTAGGAATGAAGATATTCGGGAAAAAGTAGGAGTGACCCTCATAGAGGATAAGATGCAGGATGCAAGGCTGATATGGTTCAGACATGTGAGGAGGAGCGCAAATGCCCCAATTAGGAGGTGTAAAAGGTTGACCTTGTTGAGCAGGAGAAGAGGTATAGGTAGGGCTAATAAGTATTGGGGAGATGTGATTAGGCAGGACATGACACAACTTCTGTTTACCGAGGACATGACCAGTGATAGGAGGGTATGGAAGTCAATAATTAAAATAAAGGATTAGTAGGCGGTCGAGCGATTCTCCTTTTCGCCCCCTTATCGGTAGTATTAGTGTTAGTATGGTATAATTTAATTCTAAGATTGTCATTACTACTTATCGTTTGATTGTTATCTTCCGTTTCGGTTTTCATAATATCTTGTTGTTGTTACTGTTTGTTGTCACTACTTTGTTTCTTATTTTCTTTAGCCGAGGGTCTACCGTAAACAACCTCTCTACCCTCGCGGGTAGGGATAAGGTTTGCGTACACACTACCCTCCTCAGACCCCATTTGTAAGAAAGTACTAGGTTTTTTGTTGTTGTGGTTGAGTAGTATTTTAATTATTAAAAATTGAACCTCTGGAACTAGTGTATAAATTAGAGGTGTTCAAACCGAACCGAAAAACCGCACCAAACTGAAAAGTCAAACCAAACCGAGTAAAAAATTCGATTAGATTTTGTTTGGTATTTGAGTAAAAAAAAACTCAAACCAACCGACATATAAATATATAATTTTTATCTATACTTTTAAGACTTTATATAGAATTTTCTTTTAAAAACATATATAAAGCACATCGGTTTTTATTTACTTTAGATAATGAGTTGTATCATCACTTTTTTATTAGATGTTCCTGAAATGCGTCAATCTCTTTATTCTTCCATACTCATATGTCAAGATCTATTAAATTCTTATATTTTTTTCGAATTTGAAATGATATTTGATAATTTAAATTAAATAGAACATATCATTATTTTAGTATCATATTAATTTATATTTAATTATTAAATTCAGTTAACTTTGAAAGTGTACATTAAAGAAAAATTATTGTTAGACGACTAGGAAAATAATTATCATGTATTATTAAAAATTATTTCCATAAGAATATTTTAATAAATCATATATTTGTCAATTTTTTAACAATTACTAAACATATTTATACTTATCAAAACTTTATCTATAACTTTAACAAAGTAAGATTAAAATAATATTTATTTAATAAAAAAACCCGAAAACCCTAATAAAATCGAATCAATTCAAATTGATATAGTCGGTTTGGTTTTGATAAAAGCTGAACCAATCTGATACACACCTAGTATAAACTGTGAATTTATGATATTAGTCAAGAACAATCCTATTTCAAAATTTGAGCAAGGAGACTTTAGAAAAGCCAAAGATTGTCATGCCATTTCTTTTTCCCACTTTATCTCTTTTGATCTCGAGATAATAAAGTAATAATAATTGCTATAAGGAGCTTCCCGCTCACTCCCACCCCCACCCCCACCCCCTCTTTTCTGTACTGTAACGAGAAGCTTTAAATTTATAGAGAAACCTCAATTCTATATTTTGGAGGGCTCAGAAAGTGTTTTTGAATTCCCAACATGCTTTAAAGTAGAATACTCTACGGTTATAATTAGCAGTCCCTTTCTTCAATTGGATTTCAGTAAGAGCGTATTTTGGAAGTACAGACGTCCCCTTCTTATTTTAGTTCAGCAAAGCTCTTAGAAGCTTGTCAAGGCAAATGCCTCTACGTGTAGCAGCGTCGCCAATCAAAGAAAAGCATAAACGTATAGTTCAATTAAAAGTTGATTCATCAAACTCTAGCCTCTGTGTGCACCACAATATATTTAACTAACGTTCTGCGTAACAGCGAGCCCTACCAACTTATACCATATCATCCGGTCATGATAATAAGTGTAGAAAATGTCATGACACATTGGTTCTGTTACGCGGCGCTTTCTTGAGATTTCTTGGAAGGACGACGTAAGACTAAGCAACTGATGTCAGTACAGTCGATGTCCGTCAACTGAGGTGCCCTCCGTATGCTAGATGAGATTGTCAGTGAGTACGGAAAAACCAATGTCAAGAGCAATTGAGAGAACAGAAACGAGAACTGAAAAAAAACTTGATTGCATTAATGAAAGCTATTACAGAAAGGCAACACAGTGTCGAGGGGGATAGACACTAGTACAGAGAATTGTTTGCTTGCTAGAAAGTTTTGATTGCTTGATCCCCCTAATAATGCTTAAAAAAAATAAATCAAAGTTACAAGACTGGACCAAACTAAGCTAAAGAATCATAATGGAAGTACATGGAATAAAACTATTTTATATTTACAACGAAAAAGGACTTAGCTTTCTACAAGGTAGAAACGGGTCTGTTGTCAGCAACTTTGTCTTTGGCATCACGATCTGTGTGTGCGGTGTTGTTGCCATCTGCTTGCGGCTGGGCACTGGCAAGGGATATCGGTGGGGCGATAGAGGCACATGCGCGCATGTCACTAGGCGCAGCCAAGACCACGGGATCGTCTGTGGCACTAGGCGTTGAGAGGCTTGCCAGGATGCCATGGGGCGCGCCCAAGGGGTCATGAGGTATGGCTGGAAAGCCGCCCATGACATTCTCCCCCACCTGAGTTGGCGACGTCCTCGGCGCCTTACTTGCATGATAATCGTCAATTAGGCTCTTGTAGGCTTTGGGGTTTGTTCCCCTCTCCCAAGTATTCTTCTCTGCATCACAATTCTGCCACTTCACCAAGAACTCTTGGTGATCCTTCCTTGAGGCGAGAATCACCCGATCATCAAGAATAGTTTCAGCACGCCTTTTCCCGGTTGAATTGGGGCCTCTAATACTGGGTGTTGCAAGTTGGCTCCGTGAAGGATCCTCTGTGCCTTCCCGAAAAGGTTTCAGAAGGCTGACATGGAAGACGAGATGGATTTTCCACCAAGCTGGGGTATCCACCCGGTATGCAACTTTTCCGATGGGCCTTTCGATGGACAAGGGTGCAACGTATTTTTGCAATAGGCGAAGGTCATGGACCCCTACAAACAAGTACCGCTTTAGAATTTCAATCATCACTTTGTCTCTTACTTGGTATTCAACAAAGCGACGATTTTGATCAGCATGCATGTTCATCCGCTTTTGGGCTTTGACAAGATAGCTCCGCACTATCTCCAAATTTCGCTTCCATTCTTTTGAGAAGCTAGAAACTCTAGGATATTTTGACATGTTTGGTGCACTCACGGTGTGTATGAGTAGCGGTTTCTACCCGGTAAAAATTTCAAAAGCGCTTTTGTCTGTACTAGAGCTCTTTTGTGAATTGAAACAAAGTTGAGAAGCATCCAGAAGCTTCACCCAATTCTTATGCGATCCAATTACAAAGTGGCAGAGATATTCCTCCAACATACCTTTGAACCGCTCCGTCTGGCCATCAAATTGCGGATGAAAACTTGGGTTGTGACTCAATTTTGACCCGAGACACTTAAAGAGTTAGGTCCAAAAGTTGCTAGTGAAGCGTGAATCGCGACCACTAACAATGTATTTGTGCATGCCCCAATATTNCCTAGCTGATAGTGCTTCCAAAGGCGTAAGCAATGAACGACATCCAATAATTCTTTCTCGTGGGCAGCATAACACCCCTTTGCATCCTTTCAGCTTCCGGCTCTCGTACGCTACGGGATGCCCTTCTTATAGTAAGACTCCGCCAAGAGCAAAGTCGGAAGCATCCGTTTGTACCTCAAATGGCTAGGCCAAATAAGGGAGGGCCAAGATGAGGCTACTAGACATAGCCGCTTTTAATGCGTTGAAGGCCTCCGCTCGCCTGGGTCCCCAATCCCAAGGAATGACCTTCTTGAGAAGTTCTGTCAATGGCACTGCGATGAGGGAGTAACTCTTCACAAATCGCCAATAAAAGTTGCATAGTCCAAGGAACGCCCTCAAGGCATAGATATCCTTGGGCGGCGACCAATCTGTGATAGCCTGAATCTTTTGTTGGTCCATCTTGATCCGCCCTTCCTCGATGACATATCCTAGGAAGTCAATCTGTTTTTTATCAAAGGACCACTTGGATAACTTCGCATATAATTCGTACTCCGCAATCGGTATAGGACCTTCCGCAAGTGCTCCAGGTGTTCTTCCAGTGTTTGGCTATATACCACTTGTCATCCAAGTAGACCACCACGAATTCGTCAATGTACTCTCGGAAGACTTGGTTCATCATGGTGCAAAATGTGGCTGGAGCGTTAGTCAAGCCGAATGGCATAACCAGGAAGTCGAACGACCCATATCTTGTCACACATGTCGTCTTGTGTCCATCGCCCTTTGCAATCCAAACTTGCCAATACCCTGTCTTTAGGTCTATTTTTGTGAACACCGTCGCACCACCCAGTCTATCAAATAAGTCTGCCATGAGCAGAATAGGGTACTTGTTCTTCACGGTGATTTTTTTTAGAGCCCGATAATCCACATAGAGTCGTGGACTACCATCATATATTTCGGAATAGCACAGGGGACCTATATGGGGACTTGGAGGGCACGATGATCCCTGTGTCTAGCATTTCCATCAACTGTCTCCGAAGCTCGGTGAGTTCGGGTTGTGACATTCTATAAGGGGCCCGGGCGGGTGGTTTCACACCTGGCACCAACTCAATCTCATGGTCCACAGTGCACCTAGGCGGGAGCCGCATTGGCATATCTTGTGGCATGATGTCTTCAAACTCCAGTAGTAGCTCTTTCATGGGTGTAGGAATGGGACCTGAGGAGCGTTCTATATCTTCAATGTAGAGGGTAGCCAGGAACGTAGGTTCATGTCTTTTGACTCCCTTCTTTAACTACAAGGCCGAGATGTTCTCAGCGGCCGTCATGCACGGGAAAATGCAGGGCTTGACCCTGTTTGTTCCCATCATCAGTAGCATTTTTGCATACGGTACGGACATGGTGTTGGTTTGCCTCAGGGATTCCAATCCAACTATCAACTCGAAGTCATCTATGATCACCACACGCAAAGTTGAATTTTCCTTCATAAGGTCCAAGCTTCACTGGTACTTCTTTGGCTATTTCACCCACTGGATGAGGAGGTGAGTTGATAACCTTGACACGACCTCTTCTCTTTCCTACAACTATACCAAGGCGCTCCACCTAAGTCGAGGCTAAGTAGTTGTGAGTATCACCTATGTCTATCATCACCCGAATGGGCTTGCCATTTACTTTCATCTCAACGAACATTAAGGTCCTCTCTTGTTTAAGAAGAGTCCTCTCATCCACCTTCTTTTTCCCTTTCTTGGTGCTTGGGCAGGGGTCCTTCTTACAGACACCAGCACTGGTTCCCGCTAATGCCTTAGAAATAGAGCCAACAATTGCATTGAAGGCACCTACTGGTTTGGTCTAGCAGCATCATCTGCTTCGTCATTCGTCCCATCATCAAAAGCTTGATGGGCGTTCATCTGTGCATGTGGGCATTCATTATTCCAATGTGGCCCGCCGCAATGACGGCATCCTGAAGGGGGCTTTCTCCCCTGATCATTGTTGTTTGACACAACACTATTGCTGCCTGAGAAAGGAGCTTTAGATTTGGTTGCACTCCGATCTCCTCCACTTCTGCTAGGGCCACCATTGCTAGGTTGGCCCCCCTTGTATCACGCTCGGACAGGCAGTTGAGGCCTATCCTTCCGAGTTTCCACTTGCTAGTTCCCAAGGCATTCTGCTTCTTAGATCGCCTCGGGTATGGTATCTACCCTTTGTCTTTGCAGCTCCATACAGGCATAAGGTTTTAACCCTTCCAGGAATGTGAAGAGTTTGTCTTTGTCCCCCATGTCAATTATGTTCAGCATGAGCGCGGAGAATTCTCGCACGTAATCCCGCACTCATTTGGTCTGACGGAGCTCCCGTAGTTTTCTCTTTGCATTGTACTCATCATTTTCGGGGAAGAATTGTAGGCGTATGGCTGCCTTCTGTTCTGCCCATGTCTCCAAAGCATCTTCATCGGCCCTAATGGCTTCGTACTTCACCCGCCACCAGAGTTTAGCATCACCCTGAAGATACATGGCAGCAATTGCTACCTTCTTAGCTTCTTTTAGGCCACCCACGACATCGAACTACTGCTCGATGTCGAAGATGAAGTTTCCACTTCTTTAGCATTTTGAGCTCCATTGTATGGCTTTGGCTCAGAAATTTTCAGTTTTTGTGCCACGGGGCGAGGTTCACAGCACCCCCGATTTGGTTTCCACTTCCTCGAAGCAAGCCTTCTAAAGCAGAATTGACAACATTGAGCTGGCCTGTCAAGTTGTCTATAGTTTGTTGAATGGCAGTCATCCTGTCTGCCTCTTGTGCCCCGTAGGCTAAATCCTCGGCACGCTCCTGTTGGAGGCCCTCGAATTTACCAAAACTTTCGGCTGCCTCTGTGGCTGCCGTTTGCCGGTCTCCTTCAGAGTCGCGACTGATGTTTTCTATGCCAACTTCGGCCTGGAGCATTCTACGGTCCAGGTCGTCCAACCTTTGCACTAGGCTGGTTCTTAGTTCAGGCACCGTATCCACGATGGGCCGTAATATGTCAACCGTCTCTTCAAGGGCCGCAATGCGATCCCCAAGATTCACCATTGTCAGAAATGGTGGTAATGGCAATGTGTTCCCTCGTCCGATGTCGAGCCTAGGCTCTGATATCAACTATTACGAGGCGCCTTACTGAGATTCCTTGGAAGGGCGATGTAAGGCTAAGCAATTGATGTCAGTACAGTTGTTGTCCGCCAACTGAGGTCCCCTCCGTATGTTAGACGAGATTGTCAATGCCTAACGGGAAAACTAATGTCAAGAACAATTGAGAGAACAGAAATGAGAATTGAAAGAAAGCTTGATTGTATTAATGAAAGCTATTGCAAAAAGGCAACACGGTGTCGAGGGGGAGAGACACCAGTATAGAAAATTATTTGCTTGCTAGAAAGTTTTGATTGTTTGATCCCCCTAATAATGCTTAAAAAAAATAAATCAAAGTTACAAGACTTGACTAAACTAAGCTAGAGAATCATAATGGAAGTACATGGAATAAAACTACTCTATATTTACGATGAAAAAGGACTTAGTTTTCTACAAGGTAGAAACATGTCCGTGGTCATCAACCTTGTCTTTGGTATCATGATCTGCGCGCGTGGCACTGTTGTCATCTGCCTGCGGCTGGGCGCCCGTGAGAGATATCAATGGGGCGACAGAGGCACATGCATGCTTGTCACTTGATGCAGCCAAGACCACGGGGTCGTCTGTGACGCTAGGCATTGGGAGGCTTGCCAGGACGCCACGGGGCACGTCCAAGTGGTCATGGGGCATGGCTGGAAAGCCGCCCATGACATTCGCGTGTCCGTCGCAGGAAGTTGGAGCGTGATAGATCCCAAAATAAATAAAAAAAGAGACGTGGGGTATATTGAAATTTACAAAAATAGTTTAGGGATTTAAAAGTAGTTTCGGGATTTAAAGAGTATACATCGACGATACAAAAGAAAATTACTCTAACTATATACTTTAACATGTGTACTATCAACACATAAAAGTTAAACTCAGCCGACCCGAACCAACTTTGAATTTATGTGTAGGATTGAATTGATCCATCAAATTAACCTATTCCTGGCAGTAAACATGTAGCTTCTGACACTTTTTCTTTGTTGACACTTCAGTAGCGGTGCCCGGTGACACCAGCAAGCAAAGTTAATAACGTTTTGTTGGAGGAGATATAAACATACGATCGCATCACGTTTAAAAAAGGGCTGGTTTCCTTTCAGAGTAGGCTTTGAGCAGCAAAGACAGATTCTTGTTTTCACAATATATCTTCCTACTTCAAATTGAATCCTTCAGACTCATATCACATAGTTCATACATGAGAAGGAAGCTTTATTCCAAGCACTGAATCTGTTTCTCTTAATACATGTGCTTCCTGAGCCTGGATACTCACTGACAATTAAGGAAAGCATCAGATTCTTTTCTCCTACTTGCTTTTACAAGGTCAATTCTTTTTGCAATTCCAAAACCACAAGAAATGTGTGTGTGTGTGTGTGTGTGTGTGTGTGAGAGAGAGAGAGAGAGAGGGGGAGAGAGTACTCCAAAAGCTTTTTTTCTACATAGTTGAAGCACAAAAGCAAACATTTGATCGAAGTTGCCTTTATTGCAAAAGTAAGCCACCAAAAGATGCGACATTCTGCCTTTCAAAATCATTGTTGTGCCATCTTCTTCATTAGCTAATATGGACAACTTTCTATGACCGTATAAGAAGAGGAACTCATGAATATGAATTTCAACTCCACTATAATATTATATCCAGATCATCTCTTGGCTAAAGTATGCTTACAAGATATGAGTTTTAGGGTTTAAGATGAAAACTGAAAGGATGTACCATTTATTGGACAGCAAAGCACTCACTATGCTGAAAAGGGAGGGGAAAGGGTTGACTTTCTCAGTCACATTGCTGGGTGATGCCTCTCTGATGAAAATGCTACATAAGTCATCCGGCAAAAGGAAAAAAACCTGCTGGAAGATGGAATCTGCTACCCAACTTGCTCTTTACTCTGGTAGTTTCAAACGATTGAAGAGTACAAGAAAGCTGTGCTCTGGAATGACATAAAGAAAGCCAAGGTCTGCACCTTTCATGTGTGGCCCCATTCCCTAAGGAAAATTAACAAACACATGAATAGAAACAAGGACCTCTCCCCTACATCTTTTTTACTGTTAATGAGATAGAAAATCTAAGGGAAGATGGACAGCAATTTTAGTACCTTTCCATTGAGTTGCAGAAGTTCCCCCTCAACCCACCTTGGGTTTTTGAAACCAAATTCAGCTATTCTTCCTTGACCTTTGTAACTTGCAACCTGGAAGAAACAAACACGATGAGTCACACTTGTAATTCTGATGCAATCTAAACTGGAGGATTAAAATCATATAATGTTCCAACCCCGATAGTTGACTTCCCCTGTAGCCAAATTATTGATGCCAAGTCATGCTAAAACTAGGGCTCACCATGAAAGTTGTATTGGTCAGTGTAATATGATATCATGGTTAACAACTAATGGTTTATGTGCACAAAATAAACAAACCATGTGTGTGATATGCCAATTGTTTTAGCCTTTTCCAGCTAGTAGTAGTAGTAGTAGTCTTTAATCTCCAAGCTACTTGCACATATTTAAGAGTATGTGTGCCATCCTACCAGTAGAGCTATTGGGTAATTAACTGATGGGAAGAATTCACCTACTATCATCTTTGCTAAGATTTGAACCTTGGTTACTAAGGTTGTTACTCTTACTACAACTCTTTGACCTGCTAGATCATCTTTGCTAAGATTTGAACCCTGGTTACTAAGGTTGTTACTCTTACTACAGCTCTTTGACCTGCTAGACCACCCCTTTCAGGACACCTATAATCAGTAATATATTTCGTCATATCTAGATTTCATACAGAAATGATATTCAAATTGACCAATTTGATTTAATCACTTTGACCTCAATAAATAAAGAGATTGAGCAATTTTGCATGGAGAGTAGAAGCATAACATTTGGGCTATCACTCACCCATCTGGGAATCCTCACCCAAGTAGCATATTGGATGGTTAGCGTTTTACATGGTAAAAGAAATTTCTCAAACCAATGCTGAAGTCCATTTGTCAGCCATCTTTTTTTTTTTTTTTTGGGGTTGGGGGTAATCAGTCATCTTTAGAATTATGATCCCAGAACTTCATAGCAGTTATAATTTCAGGAAATATCTCTTAACGATTTAGTTGACCAGCGCATAGAATAAATAGTACGAAAAGGACAGTTAAAGATACTTTGATAACTAATAACCTATTCGGCTTAGCTTCTGGAAGCCAAAAGTGCTTTGTTCGTTTATTCTAAAAAACTGCTTACTTTAGAGAGTTGAGGTGTTTGGCCAAGCTTTTAGGGAAAAAATAATTGCTTCTGAGTAATTACAGAAGCTGTTTTTCAGAAGCTAGAAAAATTGGCTTCACCCCAGGCACTTTTGGAATCTTAGCCAACCACAAATTGCTGCTCTAATATTGGCAAAATGCTTATCAATTTGATCAACCAAACAAAAACTGCTACTCTCAAAAAGTAATTTTCCACAAGCACTTGGGACAAAAAGCGCTTCTCAAAATAAGCAGATTTTGGAAGCTTGGCCAAACAGGCAATAAGACATGGTTCAAACT
>ML421971.1:117403-149372 GCA_005239525.1 Nicotiana knightiana | reverse complement strand
GGGGGGGGGGGGTTAAGGAAAGGTGGTGTTCCAATTAGAGATATCCATCTGGGATTTATCAGTCATCTTTAGAATTATGATCACAGAACTTCAATGTTTTCTGTTAATAGCAGTTATAATTCAGGAAATATCACTTAACGATTTAGTTGACCAGCGCATAGAATAAATAGTACGAAAAGGACAGTTAAAGATACTTTTGATAACTAATAACCTATTCGGCCAAGCTTCTGGAAGCCAAAAGTGCTTTGTTCGTTTATTCTAAAAAACTGCTTACTTTAGAGAGTTGAGGTGTTTGACCAAGCTTTTAGGGAAAAAATAATTGCTTCTGAGTAATTACAGAAGCTGTTTTTCAGAAGCTAGAAAAATTGGCTTCTCCCCAGGCACTTTTGGAATCTTAGCCAACCACAAATTGATGCTCTAATATTGGCAAAATGCTTATCAATTTGATCAACCAAACAAAAACTGCTACTCTCAAAAAGTAATTTTCCACAAGCACTTGGGACAAAAAGCGCTTCTCAAAATACGCAGATTTTGGAAGCTCGGCCAAACAGGCAATAAGACATGGTTCAAACTTCAATTAGTGATATCCATCTGGGGGAGAAGGGGGGGTTAAGGAAAGGTGGTGTTCCAATTAGAGATATCCATCTGGGATTTATCAGTCATCTTAGAATTATGATCACAGAACTTCAATGTTTTCTGTTAATAGCAGTTATAATTCAGGAAATATCACTTAACGATTTAGTTGACCAGCGCATAGAATAAATAGTACGAAAAGGACAGTTAAAGATACTTTTGATAACTAATAACCTATTCGGCCAAGCTTCTGGAAGCCAAAAGTGCTTTGTTCGTTTATTCTAAAAAACTGCTTACTTTAGAGAGTTGAGGTGTTTGGCCAAGCTTTTAGGGAAAAAATAATTGCTTCTGAGTAATTACAGAAGCTGTTTTTCAGAAGCTAGAAAAATTGGCTTCTCCCCATGCACTTTTGGAATCTTAGCCAAGCACAAATTGCTGCTCTAATATTGGCAAAATGCTTATCAATTTGATCAACCAAACAAAAAACTGCTACTCTCAAAAAGTAATTTT
The DNA here is from genome assembly GCA_005239525.1 of Nicotiana knightiana. Lineage (NCBI taxonomy): Eukaryota > Viridiplantae > Streptophyta > Magnoliopsida > Solanales > Solanaceae > Nicotiana > Nicotiana knightiana. The sequence goes on along the minus strand of ML421971.1, from coordinate 148,289 downwards.
CCACAAGCACTTGGGACAAAAAGCGCTTCTCAAAATAAGNGTAAAGCTAACAAAAAACTGCTACTCTCAAAAAGTAATTTTCCACAAGCACTTGGGACAAAAAGCGCTTCTCAAAATAAGCAGATTTTGGAAGCTTGGCCAAACAGGCAATAAGACATGGTTCAAACTGGGAAAGACAACACAACGCTAACCACAAGCACAAAAAACAGACTCAAAGGGGCAATTCTCCACCAACTTTACTTACCACACCAAGTTCATCTGGATACATCCCCCTGTTGGTTAAGCGATTTGCTTTACCTATTTTAGCTCGAAATGTCACCTGAAAATCAAAACCCTTACATTATGCTTTCATAAAAAGAAACAGTAAACATTATTCAGACTGAACTACACAAACCTGGCCAGCAGGCACATTGATATCCCCTGTTAGCTTTACCGCCTCAACATACTCAAAGAACTCGACATCAGAGGATTTCTCAGCATCATTTACATTCCAGTTACCATATTTCCGCCTTAATTGCACTACCTCAGTTCCATAAGGTCCAAATGCACCAACATATAGACCTAGAATTAAGAAAAAACTACATTACTGACAAAGTCCCACATCACTAGCTCTCCCCCCACCTCCATTTCTCTCTCATTATTAGGAATAGATGTCAAAGAAAAACAAATTGAGGAGACGCACAAACGTATTCGCATGGATGTCTAGTGAGGTATGGAGGGATGTACATTTTAGTGTCGGACATGACTGTATTTATATTTGTGTTTGCAGGAGAGAGAGAGAGAGAGAAGAGACAGAGAAATGTCTTACCTTCAAAAGGATCTAAATCCCCAGGAGAGGTTGTAATTCGACTAAAATTTGTGTATTCAGATAACCTGTATCGCTTCTGCGCCTGGCTAACTGCAAGCTTTAATATCTCTTTAACATTTCTGGAAACCTACATCAAGCGTACATTCAATGAATCAATATATCACTACACCTAAAATTATTGAATCTATAAAATCTTGACAATGCGAAAGCGAAAACTTGAACTAGAAGGGAAACAATAGAAAGGCAACAGTCTGAAAAAAAGGTGATGAAATCATTTCAAGTTTTCTCACTTAGGACCCAGATACTCTCTTAGTACGACAAAGTAGCTTGCTGACTTTCCATCATTTTACTTTGTGATTATGGAATACAAACTACAATTTTCCTCTAATTGTAAATAAAAAAGAAGAAAAACCCAAATGATAGAGCTTACTGTGACCTGAGATGATATCCTCAGGCCACAACTGCAAGCAGAATGTCAGGATTATATTTAGGAATATGTTTGCATACTTTTGAAGAAACTTTATCAGAACTCCAAAATGCCTTTGCCACATCAGGAGGCATTAATTCAGAGACACTTTGAGCTTCAATAGCTGCAATATTAATGCTGGACGCAGAGTTTTCTTCACCGTCTTGATCTCCAGGTCTCTTAGGAATGTGAAGCATAAAGGAATCTCTTTCCACATCTTTGATTTCAGCAGGTAAACGAACAAACTCGTCCTTTACTGGATTGTCTTCTTTATTATGTAAAATACCCCCTAAAAAAAGCTTGGTGTCTACAGTTTTTCCATCTTCACTTGTGCCACTATCTCCTCCTATTATAACTCGATCAGGATTGATGTCATCCAAATCACTAGTTGTTTCTTCAGCCTCCTCACTGGAAATAGTGTTCTCGTCTTCTCCTTCCAGAAATTGCTTCACCGAATCACCATCATCTGTTATTTCTTCCGTAATATTGACTTTCATTACTTTCACTTTCAGATCAGGTATCTTATCTTTAAGAAAATTTATCACACTTCTTATTCCCTCTTCAGCAGCTCCCTCAAAATCTATGCTCTTTTCATTGCTTTTCTCTGCTTCAGCTTCATCTATTTTAACATCAATTACAGCTCTGTTCTCAATTTCAGCAGTTGAAGGTCCCTTCATTGGCTTTGACTCGGATGCTGGACTTGAACTTGCTGCACTTCCTTTGGTTCGCTGCATGAATACCACCTGGCAGTGATAACAGACATCAGAAGCAGCATTGAGACAGTCAGGGAGGCAGTATAACATATAGAACCATCCCTGAACAGCAGCAATATCTAAAATAAAGTGCAAGACACAGATAGTTATTAGAGTACTCCTAAATATGAATACTAACTAAAGGTGGAGTTTTCTGATTTGAAATTTAGGAAGAGGTGTAACAGTGAGTTTGCTCATCATGGGACCATACAATAAAACCTTCAAGCACAATGTTCTGGTAATCATGTCAGATTGGTAGACTGATACAAAACAAGCTATCACTTGGTGCACATGTGGATATCTGCTCAGTGTCCACTTTATAACATTATAAATTTGAGAGTATGTGTCAGCATTATGATTTACAAATCAAGAAAATATAATGTAAATCCTCATTTTTGTGGTAGCTCAGTGAAAGACAAGCAGTAGACATCAGCAAAGTTCAAAAATAAAAATAAAAGTGAATAACACAAGACTTTGTAAATTAGATCAGTTGAAGTTGCACGTCACCTGCAGGTTGTAAGTATTATTTCCATCTTTGACGACGAAAATCTCAAACAGTGGAGTTCCAGGAGAGGCTTTCACCAACTGCCTGAAACAATCAATAGAATTTGTTGAGAAGAATATATGATTACAACTTATAGCTTTTACTTCCATTTTTGTATTCGTACCTTGGACTATAACTTCTGCCAATAAATCTGCCCACACCTGGAGTAATACGTATTAGTCTGCCAAATGGATCATCTGAATCTTTTGAATAGCCAACCCACCAACCAACCTGCAGTTTGGAGCAGAAGAAGAGGTGAGGCAAGGTCACTCGTGAACTTTATGCTATATAGCTGCTTCTAAGGTGCAAAAGGCAATCTATCATATATACACGTACAAAGACACAAACACAGCTCTGTCTTACAGAGATACAGGATAAATAAATAAATAAATAAATAAATAAATAAAATGTGCATGCATGGTCTTATGCTAGTAATATGGTTGTACAGTGGAGAGTGGAGACTCACTAAGGGGCCTATGAATTTAAGTGCTAGAAGATAAGTATTACCAGCCCACTTCCCGTATTTCGGCACAATCTTGAAGCATCATGATAACGCTCTTCATCTATCGCATTCTGGTAGCAGAAGGAGAAAAGAGATCACTGCCAATATTCCGGCGCAAGGGAGCTTAATGCTATTTTAACTGCAATAAATACCTTCAACATGGACATAATTTCAGCAACGGAGTCCTTCGCTGTAGCTTCTGCAATAGCTGCTTTCAATTTTGCAGCTTCTTCAAAGTCTTCCTTCTCAATTGCTTCTTCCAGTTGAAACTTTAAAACATATAACTAGTTAGAACTCAAAGGAATCAGAGCTTCCTGGGATAAAACAAACCATCAAAATTTCATTGATGTTGGAGCCACATGTTCCATAAAGCAACTTTTCTAGCCTTCCAAAGAAGCGTACAGAATTTGATATTAAATAATCAAAAACCAGGAGTTGCTCGTGCCTCGTGCTAATATACGAGGAAGCATTTAGCAGTCACTTTATACCACAGAAAAACAGCAGAAAATCAAATCAAATTGCAATTGATTATGATGATCTATTAGACAAGATAGCTTTTACCATTTCTTCGGTCGGCCAATGGCTTTGGATCATTGCCTGGTCGAGATGCCAGTTGAATGGACTACAGGACTAGAACACTGGTTCGCAACATATCTAAATTTTCACAAGGGAACTGAAGTGGGATGTTCACAAAAGCAGCTTGCCGAGTGGGAGAACGAGGACCGTCGGATTGAGGGCATGAAGGCAATAACATAGAGTTGGAGGCCTTATTTCTTTTTGATAAAGGAGTTGGAGGCCTTATTTCTGGGACATCTAGAAAGCTATTACATTCATGAAGCCCCTACTTGTACCCCTGCTCCCTTTTATCATGTTATTATGTAACAACAAACTGGTAAATTTCCCATTTACGCACCTATCTCTAGTAAATGCAAATTAAAATATGGAGAACATACATGTGCACCCGTCTAAGAAACAAACTGAAAAACAAGTGTTCTCTTCTTTTATAAGGACTGAGGGCTTTCATTTGGACAAGAAAATAATGAAGAAGTAGCATGTTGGTGTTGATTTGAACTGCTAGATTACAGAGGACACTATTACATTTTTTAGGGACGTAAAAGTAGACCCATTGCACTGTCAACTCCCTATTAATCTTCTCCTTTTTTTTCGATAAGGTAAGAAAATCAGTCTTTCTTATTTATTTTTGCTTTCCAATTTTTAGACATGACAATTTTACACACTTCCAGTAATTTTACTGAATTGGATGGTCAAGCAGCTGATTTCTTGATAAATTAAGTATCTTGAATATGGAATTGTGAAGCCCCCTTTGAGTGTTGTTGATACCATTGGACCTTTCCCCATGTACCACATTGAAAGGGGACTACAACTTTGGCCATCTTATAAGTTCCCTCTCCTCTCTTGCATAGTGAGATCTTTTCAGTATAAAACCCACCACATCTCACGTAAAATGCCGTGACATGGTGTGTGTAGAGAGAACAACACCTACCAAAACTCTTGATGTTGAAGAATCCGATAGTCACACTTTGTGCCATCTGCATAGAAGATGGTTATGCCTCTTCCCAAGTCTTTCATCTAAAGAGACTCAAATGGTACAATGGGACCTTGCCTCATGTCCCACATTGGAAGAAGACGACAGCCTTGGATAATACCCCCCTTTAACTCCTTGCGGGACTTTTTGTGGAAAGGACTTCCTACAATTCTTGCATGAACAGTTGAGATACCAAAACTATGCCTTTAGACGGGAAAAGCCTCATGGGGACTCTTGCTGTTTATAGATCCGTTAGTCAATAAGAGATGTCAAATTAAGCAGGACACAGCTAACTATCCCAAGCCTACAAATTCTATACTAAATCACCTCTTATTAATTTCGTCAGCTTTTGGGAATAGAGGGGTCTTTAGTCTCTTAACAACAATCAAAGAGGCTAATAGAGCACCTAACTAAAAAGTAAAAGGGGATTAATTAAAAGGATGGAGCAAATAGGTTTTGACATAAGGATAGGTCCCTCCTTGCCTAGGAGCTCTGTCTTTTAGAGTCAACTATATGAATCCTCTATATCTTTACAATTATATTTGGACCTATTTGATTCCAATACTCAATTTGCGCCTTTTAGGACGAATTCTATCCTATCAATTCTCCAAATCTTACACTTCTTATATACAGATTGCTAACTAAACTAAAGAGACTCGTAGCAACAACAACTAAACCTATCCTATACGGACTTAAGTCCACATGGATTCTGAATAACTGCAACAGATATTACCAATTCATACAAAATACATCAAGCAAATCCACTTCAAATCAGAGAGAGAGAGAGAGAGAAGAATAAAGTACCTTGAGCACAGAGGCATAGCTCTCAGCTTGTTCAATTTCAGAGAAATAGCGGGTCCAGCGATTCCAATCCCAATCGGATGAAGAAGTAGCGAAGCAGCTATTGTTGCAATTTTCATCAGCAGAGGGAGGTGAGGAAGTGCTGTTGACATTGACGCATCGGCAACAAAGCCTCGAATTTTTGCTGTTCTTAAGAAATAATATATTCGGGAAATTAACGAAAGGAGCTGATGAAGAAGAAGAGAAGGAAGGCCTCGATGGAGGTATACGGACGGTGGCATGTCCAGCCGCAGACCAAGCGTTGGCCACAGCCATATCTCTTCTTCTTCTTCTTCTTCTTCCTTTTGCGCTGTGTGTATTTGACTTGGAGATTTGGGTTTCTATTCAGTGGAGTTTGTTTGTGGATAGAAGCTGAGAGGGATAATTCTCGGCTGATAAGAGCAAAGGGGGATACGTGGTTTTGCACTTGGGAAGACAAGGACCAATGGGGCCTACTCTTTTTGTATGTTTTCTGATTTTACGGCGAATTAATCTTCCATTCAGTGTCTCAATTTCACTATACATGATTAAATGGAGAAAAAAAAATACAATACATGATTAAGTGGAGAGAAAAAATACTATACATGATTAAATAATTTATTCATATATTATATTAAGAATATTTATTTATTTTTAGATGTTTGGTAGAAAGGTGGTTTAGTGAATAAGGGAAGAGCGAAGAAGGCGGCTTTTTGGTGAGACTTGAATAAATGTATAATGGAGTACTATTATAGTGTAATTCCAAATTGTAAGTTGTTAGAACATTTGGTGATACGTTGATCTTTTGGTTATAATAAAGAACATAAATTTGCATTCACACCACTTGTCATCGATTATAAATAATTAAAATGTAATTTTTATAAGAAAATAAATAAACATCATTTTAATACGAAGAACAAGAGTTGAAATAGAAATTTTATTTTAAGGTGTATTTTTCTCTTTTACTAGGCATCCAAAATCTATCTAGGAGAAGAAAATTAATGTGATGATGCCGAGTGTCACAATAAAAATTTAACAAGTATCAGATTTTAGGACAAGATTAGTTAGGTTAGTTAATAACCACTTACTCTTTTTAATTTGAATTAAAAATAATTAGATATTTATATATTTTTAAGCAAACTATTATAAATAAATAGAAAAATATATAAATAAATAACTCCAATGTAGATATATATATAAAATAGTAAGACTAATTTGTTTCTGAGATGAGAAATTTTTTTTAAAATAATTAATATGGTCATGCTATGGATAAAATCATGTAACTAAAAATATTATAGTACATAAACTAAAGAAAAATATATAAACAATAATTTCAAAAATAAAATAAAATATATAAAGATATAATTTAATTTATTTTGTAATAGTTTTAATAAAAAAATTAAATTTTCATATTAAATACAAATGGGAAGAAGAATAAAATTTAACTTCTTATTAAAAATAATACAAAAATAACAATTAAGCAATTATTAGTAGATTTATGACATATAATAAAAGAACTTCTCTGTTTAACCTGTAAACTAATTCAAGATCCATTTAGAAAAATAATACAATAGTATTCGTATTACTAAATGAAAAGTAAAATATTGTAGAAGAAAAACTAATGTATATAAAGAAGAATAGATATAACGTGATTATATCTACACTTTAAATTTATTTGGTAAAATTAAGTAAATAAATAATTAAAAATATTATTGGATAAATTTAAATAACAAAATAATTAGAGAAAATCATACAGGATAAAGTCAACTTAAATTTCAAGAGTTTAATATTATATTATATTTATTATATTATATTAAGCTGATAATTTATTACAAAATTTATATGTCAAATTAATAATATTAAGTAATGGATAATACAAGCAATGAACAAAAAAAAAGAAATAAAATATAAATTTGTGGGAAAATATAAAAGTATAAGATTTATAGTTTGAACTATGATGAGAAAAGTCGTACATATACACACAATTAAAATCATAATAAACAAATTATCACAACCCAAAATCCTTTAGGACGTGATGGCGCCCAACGTCGCCATTAGGCAAGCCAATAGTGAACTATCAACTTACTTATTCATTTTATTATCTTTGATATCATGAATCTTATTAAATAAAGAGGTCAATGCATTAAATATAGTAGGTACGTGCAATTTAAATGAAATATAAAGTAAAAGTTTGTCAAAGTAAAGCAACTGTACACAAATTCTAGAAACTCCAAAATCTGGTGTCACAAGTGCATGAGCATCTAGAAAGTACAATAACAATACATCATCTGTCTGGAATACAAGGTAGACAGGATAAAGTAAATAATTATGATGGAAACTCTATGTGTTGCGGATCGTAGCATAAAATACAGCTCACCATAGAGTCCTCTCAACAGCTGTGCCTGCGCGCCAAAATGACCACCAAATGAGCCTGTCAAATCATGCACATTTAGTGCAGAAGTGCAGCATGAGTACGTAAATCAACGCATAACCCCGAAGAGGTAGTGTCGAGGGATCTACATTGACCCTTACTAGTGATCCAGTAAATCAAATATAATAAAGTAGACAAGTATGAAACATGATAAGTAAACGGTGAGTACAAATATAGGCAAATAGTATGGTCTACATCTGAACAATGAACACAAAGTCCTAAATTATCGGACACCTCCTCAAAAGGATTACGTAATGGTCAATACCAAATCAATGGTCACATCTCAAGTCACGAAACTCATGAGTGTGCGGACTCCTTATCAAGTATCCCGCATGATTCTGCCGAGGCGAGCAGCCCGATCCTACACGAGTATTTCATAGAAATACCGAGGCGAACGGCCCGATCCCATAAAAATGTGATACATGATGTTGCTGAGGCGAACGATCTGATCCCATAAGAGTGTGTTACAATATCCTGCCGAGGCGAACGGTCCGATCTCATAAGAGTGTGTTACAATATCCTGCTGAGGAGAACGGCTTGATCCCATAAGAGTGTGTTATAATAGTCATGCCGAGGCGAACCACCCGATCCCATAAGAGTGTGTTACAATATCCTGTCGAGGCGAACGACCCGATCCTATAAGAGTGTGTTACAATAATCCTGCTGAGGCGAAAGGCCCGATCTCATTAGAATGAGAAGCTTTAATGGATCCTTGATGCTACTCACGAATATACATGTGAGTTATGAAATTTAAGAAAACTTTTCGATGAATACGCACAACGCGGAAGAAATTCATAAGGGAAACACAATTTCCACGGGTAATCAAATAGCTCGTCAAATTTCTAAAATAGTGAGTCTATTACTCTACTCAAATCTAGTCCCCGGTCGTAATGCAAAATAAAATTAAACAGGCAAAAATAACTCAATTAATACAATTAAAGCATGGTCTGAATCTAAGTCTACCCGGACATAATCAGGAACAACGTATGCACGGACACTCATCACCTTGTACATGTGTAGCTCCCACAACATATAGCATGTAATAAGCATAACACATACGGGGTAAATTCCCCCTCACAAGGTTAGACAGGAGATTTACCTCGCTACGAAGTTCCATAATCGGCTCCTACGCCTCTCTAACTCCTCAAATCGATGCCCATCAATTCAGAACTAGTCAAACAATGTGCAAACTAATAAAAATATTCTCTAATACTCATGATTAATCAATTTATAACAATTTCCAACTTCGTTTGAAAAGTCAACAAAGTCAACCCTTTGGCCCACGTGCCCGGATTCCAAAAAATTTTGAAGATAAATATTACTCACAACACTACGAACTCAAATATATAATTTATTACTAATTCCATGTCCGATTTCGTGGTCTAAATCCAAGAATACGAAATTCTAGATTTTCTCTTAAAATCCAACAATTTCTATCAAATTCTATGTTAAAATATGTATATAATCCATGTATTTAACTCGAAACAAGTGGGAATAACTTACCTCACAATAGATTGTGAAAATCTCCTCTTCAAGAGCTCCAAAAATCGCCCAAGCAAGTAAAAATGTGAGAGGAATGGGCTGAACCCCGAAATAAAGTCTTAATAACAACCTCAGATACCGTATATACAACATGAGGTACGCCAATGCGAAGGACGCAAATGCAACAATGGCATCGCAAATACAAAGCCTGACCAACTCTGCCTAAGTCGCAAATGCGAGCTTAGAGACAACGCGAAAGCGACATCTGCTTCGCAAATGCGGAAGCTACCTCAATCACAAATGCGATTTAATTGTTCGCAAATTCGAACTCCCCTTCCCCAACCCATCTTTGCAAAATCAAGAATGATCTCACAAATGCGTCTATCGCAAATGCGATAAAAACCTTGCAAATACGATAACATAGCACCAGAACCAACTGAACCTCTACAAACTCCTCCGGAACGCGTCCAAAACTCATCCGAGCCCTCGAGACTCTATATCAAACATCCACACAAGTTTAAAAACATAAAGCAAACTTTCTTGCACAATGAAAATACCAAATAACCTCTAATATCACGAATCGGACGCCAAAACGCATGAAAATCACAATGAACTTCAAGAACTTCTAAAATTACAACCAAGCGCCCAACCACATCAAATCAACTCCAAATGGAACTAAATTTTGCAGGCAAGTTCCAAATGAAAAAATGGACCTATTTCAAGTACTGAACCCAAAATCTGAACCCGATATCCTTAAAATCAAACTATGGTCAAACTTAGGAAAATTTCAAACCTTTAAATGCCAACTTTTCACAATAAGCGCCGAAATGCTCCTGGACCATCTGATACTCAATCCGAACATACGCCCGAGTCTGAAATCATCATACGAACCCATTGCAGCCTTCAAATCCCAATCCCGAGGTCGTTTACTCAAAAATCAAGCCTTGGTCAACTCTTCCAACTTAAATCTTCCGAATTGAAAATTTTCCATCCGAATCAACTTCGAACTTCACGAAATTCAATTCCGACTATGCTTACAAGACATATCCTGAAGTGAAGATACTTAAGGTCTCAAACCGCCGAACCACACGCTAGAGCTCAAAATGACCGGTCGGGCCGTTACATTCTCCCCCACTTAAATATACGTTCGTCCTCGAACGTGCCAAGAGTCGCTACGGAATTGACCAAAATCATTGTTTAACACCTCGTGCACCCGCCCGTGCCACCACAATCCACGTGAGCACATTAGCTCGAGCCAGACTGAAGATCCTCCCTTTTACCTTAGCCAACAAGCCTTATGACCAAATTCCAACATTCGAAATTCTCCACGAGATCTGATTCCAACATACAAACATTGTAACAATCTAAACCCACTGTACAAAATATGATCATGCACCCATGTTGAGATCACACCGCACAATTTGTATGCCCATCATAACATCATCCGACTATAATAACTGCAAATTCACGAACCAGATGCCCGTAATATACCTCATGTCACATATAAGCCAGGTCCCAATCCTCACAATACTGCAACAATGAAAGAGATGTGCAGGAACTCATAGTCACTCGTCAAATCAGTAAGTAATGGAGTTTCTCCGTTTGACAAGAACCGTTACCTCATTCTGAACTGAATAATGACATTTTCTCTTTAATATACCTTACATAAATCCGATTGCACTGATTTCAAGCTCAATAATCTCGTCTCATCTAGTAGAAGCTTCTTAAGCAATAAGCCACCTCACACACTAACTAAAATCTCATATGACACCATCAATGTGCCAACGAGCTTCAACTCGAATATGACGCATAAGGAGGAAAGAACTCTAGCAAAGAACTACAAATTCCGCGTAACGAACAAAACAATTACTATATGCTATGAACCTTTCTCAGAGATGAGAAACATGACACACAAAAATAAGTATAGGGAACTGTGCTCAACATCTCACTATTGCGACATGCAACCCGATACACACATGATACTATTGCAGCGTGCAACTCGATCCAAACATCATAACCGTGGCGGCGTGCCACCCGATCAACACATAATAATCAATAAGGAAATGCCCATCGAGCCATAATTCTCATATCTAGGAAATGCTCGAATATCGACCACAAGCACGCCAAGTGCATAAATACGACCCTGGGGAGATGGATAGCACCACGCACTACAAAAACTCAAGCACGAGTAAGGTGCAATAAATGACATGCATCTAGAGAGCCATATTGCTCATATAACACCACAAGCTACACGGGATCACAACACATGTGCGAATTATCAAGCCGTCTTATAACCCACATGGAATAATATAGTATTACAAAGAACAGCTCATGACAGGAATAACATCCAACACCCGTAGACTCCTCCATAAGCAATGTTATGCTAAATGAACACATCCGACCTGATGTACAATATACCTTCACGTCAGATCTACTAGCAGACCTCAAGCCGATTTCGATCATCCCATACTGGGCCAATAACCTTTCAAGGATCCACAATGACCCTATTCATGACACATAAGAGCAGCCCTAATCCGGAACAAACTCCCATAGTCCACAACCAAAGGAATAAAGTGCCTCTCAGTCATAACCTCTCCCATTGGCGACAATACCAAAATTTTCATACCTGATTTCAATCTCTAACAATCGAATAACTAACACGTCACACCTATACGATCTTTCGGTGGGATATACTCCCCCAACCTTCCGTACCAGGTAGAAAAATTTGAACATTAATGGCCATCTACCATGTTATTTCCATGGTGCTAGTCAAGCATTTGCACTTCAATACCCAACACTTCTTCCACAAAAGAGACCATCTTCAGGCTGCCCAAAAATAGTGCCATCATACTCTGAACATATAAAATCTTCCCCCGCTCCTCCGAGCTCGTGACATTCTTATCAAAACCAAACCTGTCACACCTCTTTTTTCACCACAATCCTATTGAGAGGTTGGTGAAGAAGAATTTTTCCAATTAAAGTGACGTTTCGAAAAGGGATTATTTATTATGTAGAGTCGCCACTTGAAATTGAGTTTTGGTGTTCCAAGTCACCTTTTATTGAATCCCTTATCAAAAGGAAAATTTGACTCCTAATTCATGGTCTACGAAAACAGAAGACTGAGTAAGGAATTCTGTTGACCGAGGGGAAGGTGTAAGGCACCCCTCTAATCCCGTGGTTCTAGCACGGTCACTTTATTGACTCATGTAAGGCTTAAATCAATTTTTAACTATTCTGTGTTCACCTAGACGCGGTACACACACGAGGTATTCTTCTTTGAAGTTAGATGTTAAACCAAGGTACGGGAATGTACACATGGTTAAAACATAATTATTTTAACTTTAAAGGCATCGAGACGCAGAATGCGCACATGATATATCAATCCAAGGTTCAGGTATGGACACATGGGCTAATATTTAGAGTGCGTCTAAAGCATTTCTACGAATATTTATTTTTAAATCGTACTCGTGTCATGCGGACGTGTACACAATTAATAATATTTTATTATTATTATTAAGATTGTTTCAACCCTAAAATATTACCTGACATTTATGTCCTTTGAAGGCTAAACATTTATCTAAAGAAGCAATTTATACTGGATAAAAATTATAATATTAATACTTATACCCTTACATTTAGGATATGAATTCACGTACAATTGTGAGATCAGAATCCAAAGGGTACACTTTCTTCTTAGCCAACTTGAAAGACATTAGAACTCGAGAAGTTTAGATTTTAAATTGAGAAATTTAATAAAGGATAATTGATCAATTTAACCAAAACCAAACTTTCATAGTCGCCTCAAACTTGTCGGAAACAAACAAACTGTATTTAATACAAATTATGCACAGAAATTTCATACTCTATTTTAATTGCTCAACTTTAGTACTACTTGGACAGTAACACTAAATAAGAAATTACTTTGCATAAACTTCCAATACCAATCATATTCTAATATTTTTTTTATATTTCGTGGCTTTCCTGTTCTGTACCAACCCCATATGGAATAGAACACTTTGAAAACTTATTGGCTTTTGTTGTCATTCACTGTTGTCTTTCAATTTTATTTTTTTTAACTTTGAGGGATACAACTAATATTAAAAATCAAATATACATTTGAAAGATTGATGGTGTGCATACCTTATCAAACGATGAAAAACATAGAAAAGCTACATCAACGAATGCACTTCAAAAGCTTTCCTCATTCAACTGTTCTTTCGGCAAAAACTTTACAACATTGGCTATTTGACGCGAGCAAGGACATAAATCGACGCCGGAAAACTCGTACACAAACTCGATGAACCACAAATCTGTTGGGAAACCTCAAACTACGACCTTTGACCAACTCGTAACTCGCCGAAAAACTCGAATTAAACCAAAACTCTAGACTTAAAGGAAACTATAAAAATAAAAAAATTCAATATTTACACTATAGTTTAAATTATACAAAAAAAAAATATAATAGTTTACTTATTAAAATTCTAATTGAAAGATGCTCATATATATATATATACACACACTTTAAGAATGTGAGTATTATTATTATTATTATTTATTTATTTATTTTAATTAAATAAAATCTACTAAGTGTAAGAGAAAAGCTAAAAACATCAATATTAGGCCTAAAAGGAATATTTACACTAAAATAGTATAACATTTGAGTGTGGTCAAAAATTAGTTGTTCATAAAACCGCAACCTTGATCCTCAACTTCTAATTTCAATACCGCTCATTGCACCTATGCCGCTACGCGAGAGTCCAAGAATTTCATCATAACCCCTAAACCACTAGTAGAATAAATACTTCATCGGCTAGAACCCCTTTCACTCCACTAATTTCAGAAGAACAATTGCAACACACAACCAAATTCTCATAAGCGCAGAAAATCAAACCTCAAGTTGTGGTCTAAACCACCATAACTCTTCTGGATCCATTTAGACATAACATGCCATCATAATCAAATACATCCAAATCAATCAAATTATGGTGGTTGTCATGCCCGCGCGTAGAACCACGAATAACATGTATAGCCTTAACACACCGAAGGAGCTAATAATTTCCACAACCATGTTGATTCAAACCATCACAAACTGACTCAACTTCTTCCAACTTACTCTTGACTTGCCTTTGAAATAATAGTTCTATTCAAACAAATAACGGACCTCAAACAACATTCATACCGAGTGATCCAAAACAGGAGACCACATCGCCCCAATACCCATCAGTTATCTCATACCCTCCTTATGCACTCAATAGTATCTCCAACTAATACACGCGTTTAGAAATACCTCATACGAATCCGAAGCTTGACCTAACACTGAATCGTACACCCGATGATAATATAGAAATTGCCCAAGTATTCTTCACACTTTGCTGCAAAACCCATTCCTCAGCCACATAACGAACCCAAAATCTTTAAACACCGCACTTTAATTCGTGAACCCACTAGAACCATTATTGAGAGTCACCCATTCTGACCTGGTTCCAAATATGTAACCAAACTCTAGTGCTCTGCTAGCACATGAACACTTCCAAAGAAGCAGCCAAATGAATTCTTTTCCTTGCACATCACATCCACATGAAGCATGAATTCTGGGTCATCTCCAACACCTGCATATGAATCGATAAGGCGAAATGTAACACATATACGTCAAATTCCTTGTCCAAAACCAGAAACTACACAGGCAAACAACCACGTGCCTCAATCATAAATAGTGGGCTCCCCCACTTAGCTTTTCACTACATCCACATAGATCCAGACCCCACAACGACCTCTTCTTCCCAGTTACCATGATCCCAAACCATTGATCATCCAAATTTCTCATAAGTTCTTGTTGGACTAATCATAACACATCCTGAATTATCAACCACAATCGCACACTCGACCTCCTAACATTCATAGCATCTTCTTCAAGTGATCCAAGCTCACATCACAGTACATGCATCCTATGTTGGGAAGAAATCAGAACTCTTCGTAGGAACCTCATCAAAACCATGCAACCACTAATTTGCTCATATGAGATAGCTTACATGTGTAACCTCATATCGACCTCCTCCAACATCATTGCTATAGTTACATCCATCATGAAATCAACTAACCTCCGTGGGTACACATTGATTCGCCAGCCGTAAGAATCCCTTCATTCATTAACATCACCCAAAGGTCCAACAACGTGTTTGAAACTCGAAGCCGTGTTGCATCTCAGACAATGATCGAATACTCCACTTTTTCCTACATTCCAATAAATCCCTTCTCGTCACATTCAAAATTCCTAAGCATAGAAACCACCCTAAAGATTGTCTCCCTAGAACCATCAACACTGGAAATACCGATTCGATCCTGAAGTGGCAACACACAACCATCTCTGATAACTTCTTAGGTTATATCTTACAACACCGTTCCCAGATGCAAACAAATGACGACCAACATGCCGATGAACCTCAATGCATTAAATCAAGGATAGGGACACCATAATATTAACAAGAACTCCACCAAATTTGAAAATATCAAATCTCAACTGTAGGCAACACCAACACTGGGCTGAAATGACAGAAACCCCTCTACAAGGCGACGATAATAGCCCATTCGAATACGCAGTGAGAAACATCCTACATCACATCTGCAGTACCATTACAAATCCTCTATGCCAATTGATAACAAACACTTAACACCAATATAAGAATGAGTAGGAAGGAAATAAAGGCATCAGCTTCAGTGGAATCAAATCGCACAGCGAGGAATCAAGAAGGGAAGTGCTCCTAACAACCATGTCTCCTCTTGAAGATAAGTACAGACGTCTCCGTACCGATCCGTAAGATTCTACTAGACTTGCTAATGACTCATGAGACCAAAGTGAACCTAGTGCTTTGATACCAAACTGTCACGACCCAAAATTCTCTATAGGTCGTGATGGCGCCCAGCGTCGTCGTTAGGCAGGCCAACACTGAGCTATCAACTTACTTATTCATTTTATTATCTTTGAAATCATGAATCTTATTAAATAGAGAGGTCAATGCATTAAAATTAGTAGGTACGTACAATTTAAATGAAATATAAAGTAAAAGTGTATCAATGTAAAGCAAATGTATACAAATTCTAAAACACCCCAAAACCCGGTATCACAAGTGCATGAGCATCTACTAGGAATTAAAATAACAATACATCATCTGTCTGGAATACAAGGTAGACAGGATAAATGCCAACTTTCCACAATAAGTGCTGAAATGCTCCTGGACCACCCGATACTCAACCCGAACATACACCCAAGTCCAAAATTATCATACAAACCCATTGGAACCTTCAATTCCTAATTCCGATGTCGTTTACTCAAAAGTGAAGCCTTAGTCAATCTTCCAACTTAAAGCTTCCGAATTAAAAAAATTCCATCTGAATCGACTCTGAACTTCCCGAATTTCAATTCCGACTATGAGTACAAGTCATATATCATGAAGTGAAGCTACTTGAGACTTCAAACCGTCGAACGACACGCTAGAACTCAAAACGACCGGTCGGGTTATTTTAGACAAAAAGTCCTAAAAGAAGAATACAAAAAAAAAATTCAAGCGTAAGAGAATATATATATATATTAAATTTCCCATGTAGGAAATTTTAGTTAGTAAATAGAACTATCCCATAATGAAAAATACAAAAATATAAAGTATACTATTAGGATATTATAAATAAGATTCAGTATATTATATATAAAACACAAATTGATAATTATTAAACATACTAGTTTCTTTACACGTGCGTAACACGTGTATTCCATATAAATTTAGAATAAATTTAAAAAAAAACAATATAAAAAAATATATCAAAGCATGTGTATAGTTTACAAGCACAATTTGATGAAAATCAACCTATTTGAATAAAAGATGATAATATAAAAGTTTTCAGTACAGTCTGAAATTTTTCCATATCAATTTATCATGCTCGTGACTTACATGATTATCGCATTTATACCATTTTTACTTTAAAACTCTTTCAAGAACTAGCAAAAAGAAAAAATACAGCTTGTTATGTAAATATTGTCGTAGTAATATAACCTCACATTAGAGTAGACTTTAAACTTTGAATATCACCATTTATCAGTTGTAATTACCGACTCTAACATGGATGATTCTATATTTTAGAAAAAGAAGATACTTGTACAGTCAACTTTAATTTAAATATAACCATTTATCTATTGTAATTACCAGTTCTAACATGGATGATGCTATATCTCAGAAAAAGAAAAATACGTGTACAGTTTCATGAATACTCGTAAGAAGTAAAAAGAAAAATTAATATGAAATATAAAATGACCAACACTTTAAAATCACATAGAAATAGATCTCGATGGGATAGTGACTCGGAGAAGAATTTAAAATTCTATAATATGAAAAAAGACAAAGTGACACTTACTTGAAAAATGAGAAGACAGAAGAGGAAACTGCAAATAATCTTCATGTCGCTAATATACATATATGCTTCTTCTTCTTCTTCTTCTTCTTCTTCACCGTTAGAGAGTTTTTGATAGAATAGAAGTTGTAAGATAAAGAAAAGAACCACTAAAAAATATTATCTTCGAAGAAGAAGCCATTTTTTTCGACTCATTTTATTTTACTTTACTATATATAAATGTCTAGACACCTTATTGTGCATTTTTATAGAATAACAACAACAACATACCCAGTGTAGTCACACAATTGGGGTCTGCGGAGAGTAGAGTGTACGCAGACCTTACTCCTTCCTTTAAAAAAGCAGAGAGGCTGTACTTTTATAGAATACTATAAAGAATATGAAAAGTTGTGAAAACAAATTATTTCAGTGAAAAATAAAGATACAAAATCAGTGATAAGTAAGAAAATTAATAATGTTGTAAAGAATGTCTTCAGAAATGCAAGCGGGAACTGGGTGCTGGGCTTCATGGGAAGTATTCAACACACTACCAACACTCATGCAGAGCTGCTGGCAGTACTGAAAGGACTGCAAATCGCTGAAGAAAGGCAGTTAATACCTCTAGAAATCAACATAGACTCCACAGAGGTAATTAAAGTGCTTAACAACATAAACCTTATTTTTAACTCACTTATCTTTGAATGCAGGTCAATCGTCCAAAGACGTGGTGGTGAAACACAGCTACATGGAGACGAACAAAGTTGCTGACTTACTAGCAAAGGAGGGTTCCAAGAAAGATTTTCTTTTACTGTTTTTGTAACAATAGTTCCTCCGGTGTTTGCTACACATTTTTTTGGGCATACATCGAAGGAACTGCTTTCTCAAGACAAATTTTGGAATGTAATATTTATAACTATGCCCACAGCGAGGGGGAATCAATATACCCTCAAGTAACAATGCTACTGTACTCTATCCTAATGAGTAGAACTTTATAATGAAGGTTTGAAATGCATCCTTTAACCAAAAAAAAAAAGTGAAGAATGTAAGAAGAATTATTAGCATGGAAGATGAAAGAAACAAAACATAAATGTATAATTACATTAATGGACATCATAATATTATAGGAGTAATATTTGGCTGAAGGGCAAAATAGTCATTTATCTTTCAATGGGTATATTGGTCTTTTAATTTTTCTTTAGGTCTTCACACTTATACTATAATATGATGATATGATGATTGTTAGTTTTTTTATAAAAATAATAAAAAGCTTATCTCTTTATACTTATAATGAGTTCAAAATTATAATTTAGTTATAAAATATTACATTATTTAAATTTTCAGTAAAATACAAAATAAGAAAACTAATCAAATATAACATTAGAAAAGAATGTACGAAAAGAGGGGTACAAATATAATTTTATGACCTTTATATTTTGAATTAATTATTAAAAGATAAATAAATAACACTCAAAAAAATTATTGATAGATATAGACAATTGGAGAATTTTGAATAGTATAACATAAATTTAAAAATATAAAAATATTTTCAAAGTAAGAAAATATATATCATTATTATATAGAAGTAATATCAAAATATTAAGCCAATTGACAAGTTAATAAAAAGTCATATTAGTAAATGTTTAGTACTAAGTACTTGTTAATTTTAATAATAATAAAGCACAAATAAGGAACAAACAATTTATTTGATTACTATATAAAGTGTACCCTTTGATTTTGTATAGATTTATTATATTTCTGTACACTATATTAAATATAATAAGAACTAATATTTTTTATAATAATATGATATATTAGATCGTAATTTTATAAGATTAATATTCTATCATATTATCCGCGCATTGTACGGGTTTTAACACTAGTAAAAGAAAGAAAAACAGGAGAATGAAACAAGTGTTATTATAAATTAAATTCCCCGTATCCGCAAACCTACTCTCACCGAAGACTTCTCGGTGACCCCAATTCTTTTTAGAGTACAAAATAGATCTTGTTTTTTTCTATTTTATTTTAATTTTGTTTAACCATTTAGTATTAGAAATTCACTGGACTTTAGTAATCTGAATTGTTGTAGACTCAGAAAGGGGCAAAGACCTTCTACGAAAACTCTTTATTTTCATAGTTAAAATTCGGAATTTTTGTATTAAGGATTAAAGAATCTTAATCATCTTATCACACAAATGCTTTTTAATTTTTATGAATGAGGAAGGAAATACATATTCTATACGTAACACATTTTATTGCAGACCTGCTGTGAGTAGGATAAGCCGAATATTGTAGTTTCTTCTGAAAAAGACAAGATCAAGATCAAGATGCATCCTCTTCACTCCAAATGCATATGAAACAAGTGGTTCAAAAGATTAACTTTGCAACTGTAAAATTAATTAGAGTCCGTTTGGTCATGAAAAATATTATTTTTTTTCGAAATTAGTGTTTGGCCATAAAATTTTCAATTTTCACTTGAAGATGAATTTTGAAAATTTTTCGAAAATTTGAAAAATTCCAAAAAGTTATTTTTCAAAATTTTCACTCAGATCACTCACACAAATCAAAAAACAACACAAAATTATATTCATGTCTAATTTTCAAATACCATTTCCACTTGATTTTTTTTTTTCTCAGTTTACTTTCGAAATTTTACAATTCTTATGTCTAAGTGTCGACACACTTGAACACACTGAGTGGCTTAAATTTATATTTAAACGGCAACCATGGCTTTGCTGGGACTATAGTGTCAATTTACTTGTTGTAGTCCATGGCCTTATCAATGTTAGCTTAATCCTACGCCAGAGGCCCTACATTGATTTCTCGTAAATTCAGTACCCTCCAAAGGGAAATCAGTCGATTCGATTTTAAAACGGACAACGAATATTCTTATAGCATCGAGCTATTATCAACATGCAGACAGCTGTTTTCCGTACCACACATAAAATAAGTGATTTTTTCAAATTTCAAGAATGAATTAAATATTATTTTCCTATATTGCCTTTGGAGTAAATAGTATTGGAGTATGTGCTAGGGGTGTTTATATGAAGAGATAGTAAAGGTTAATATGGTCAATTTCATTGCTAATTAATGTTAAAACATGAATTTCTTAATATGTGTGAAAACAACAAAAAAATCACTTATTTTGGATCGGAGGGATTAGTACAATTAACAAGAAGACTTCGACTTTTACTGATTGAAATTCAGCTCACAAGTGACAAAAACAGACACAGAACAAACACTATGCAAAAAATTTTAAGCTAATATGGATCAAATTCGTTGAGAACAAACATATATGAGAGAGAGTTCGGGAGATTATTACCACGGTTAAAGTAACTCATACCAGAACAACGTCGCCACAAGCATAAATCATTGCCACCACATTTCCTTCCATCAAATGCATATTAGCTTTTCCATCCATGAATTTTGATTACAATGAGAAACCAATGTTAACAATGGCTAGGAGTTATTACAAATCGACAAGTTAGACACTTCAGCCTGTTAGTTATCGCTCTCTTGGGGACTGTTCTACGACAACTTGTACAGGCTCCATGTTTCCCTGATGATGAGGTGTCAATGCTTCGTTTCTGCTTTCACCTGTTCCTGAAGTTGCATCTAACTCACTGCCCACGCCAGCGTCCTGCGTGCGCACTGGGCGGAGCAAACCTTGCAATCTCAGCAGGTAGCTCTGGCTGGAGGGTTGGGATCTCATATACCGAGCTTCTGTCACAACGTTGGCTGTTGACCTCTCTATGTCAGCTCGGATATTGGATAAAGCACTTAGATCAAGATTTGGGAAAACAGATGAGCGGCATCTAGGGCACTTCACGTTTAGCCGAAGCCACTCATCAATGCATTCCACGTGGAAGTTGTGAGCACAAGGCAGACCACGAACCTGCATATGATCTTGTAGTAAGAAAAGGTGGCACTAGCACCTAAACTGAGCACGGATGTAAGCTGTGTATGCATTAAATTTCATGCTGGTATAGCGTTGACTTTCTAGGAGAACTACCATCTCTCTGATACCGAAAGAAGGGCTAAAAGGAAAATAGGGATAACATATTGAAACATGAAATGAACATGTCTCTGCTTATGCTCATAAGTTATAACTTAAATCGGCATTCATTCAACCACCGCAATATCCGAGATCCCTTACTCAAGTATAATCAACTGCAGGCCGAATTATTAAATAATCAATTCTGTTTTCGATAAAGAACTGCCAACTTTGTTAAGTCACAAAAACCTAAAAATCACTGAATAGAGCAGGCACAACCTTGCGATGAAGCTAAACAAATCGTCCTTTCTCATCAGTTAAGCTTTTGCTTTTTCTCAAAGTGAGATGGGGATGTGGACCATTAAATGAAAACGAGGTACCTCTAGTTCATTTCTCTAGTAGTCCCACACAATGACATATAATCCACCCCATAAGGATATTAAGGAAATAATTTGACTTCCATATATATTAGAGGGCTAGATCATTGGCTAGGTGGTAAATTTGAAATTTGCTAGATACATTACATCATGGTATGGATTTGAAAACCCTTGAGAATGATATACAAAATGTTAATAACTTCTGTAAAAGCAATATGTTTAAGCGCATGAAGAAAGAAAAAGGGTGTCCCATAACTTTTTTTTAAAAGGGAAGTACAATGAAGTAGTATTTATACAAAAGACACCGTTACCTCGTTTCCCACGCGAAACTCTTCCAAACAGATAGGGCACTCACTACAGTCAGTAGGAACAGCCTTCAGCCTGAACTTTGGTAGTTCCTGAATGAGTGCTTCCACTGCTTCTCTCTGTGTGCCGAATAGAGAAACAACACCAGTTTAACAGGAGGTTTTCTGTTGACCGAGTGTAGCAAGGATATTTATGAAGAGCGCTTGCTCCAGCTGTTGATAGTAAATTGTTATTACCTGAGCTTGGGTTAAATAAACTCCTGGATGGTATGAAGTAGCATCTTGGCCCATCCCTCTCATCTCCTGGCCTGCTGCTGCAAACGTCCAATCTGGTACTCTGATCATGTCAACCAGCACCTGTGTTGAGACAAATTTTAAGCATGTCAGTAGAAAAAAATATCTAATTACTAACTCATTCTATGAAAAGCAAAACCAGCAAATCTATTATTGATGTCAAACTACGTTATTAAGAAAAGTTGACCTTGGTCCCAACTCAATTCCAAAAGTTAGTTCATGAGGTGAGGGGAGCCTTGGAGTAACCGGTAAAGTTGCTGCCATGTAACCAGGAGGTCACGGGTTCAAGCCGTGGAAACAGCCTCTTACAGAAATGCCAGGTAAGGCTGCATACAATAGACCCTTGTGGTCCGGCCATTTCCCGAACCTCGCGCATAGCGAGAGCTTAGTGCATTGGGCCGCCTTTATGAGGTGAGGATTGTCCAAAGCAAATAAAGAGACAACAATTTATATCCTCAACCAATGTGGGACTATCCCATGCTTGGGTGTCTAGAGCGTGGATAATGAACAAAACATTAAGGATGGGTCTGGCAGCCCAACATTGGATAATTCAATTTTAAGAATTAATGGATCTTGGACCTAACTCAACCCCAATAGTGAGCTCATGAGGTGAGGAATGTCCAAGACAATGCGAAGAGATTACAGCCTATACCCTCAACCAATATGGGACAAACACTACAAAAGTTCAAAACTCTAAAACCTAAAGTTAGTCATAGAGTTCAGTTGCACTCAGCCTATAGAAGAAGAAATAAAGCCAATCGGAAATTCATAATAGCTTAAATTATTTGAATTCATTCTTGATGTCGTTGTAAAAGTCTTCCTAAAATTAGTTCAGTGAAACAAAATTATTAGTACTGCTGATGATTGAATAGATTTATTAGATTTTATCATGCCAAAGATGTTACAACTAACACTTCTATTTAATTGTAAATAGTGTATATCCAGTAATTCATTCTTGATGTCGTTGTAAAAGTCTTCCTAAAATTAGTTCACTGAAACAAAATTATTAGTACTGCTGATGAGTGAATAGATTTATTAGATTTTATCATGCCAAAGATGTTACAACTAACACTTCTATTTAATTGTAAATAGTGTATATCCAGTAATTCATTCTTGATGTCGTTGTAAAAGTCTTCCTAAAATTAGTTCACTGAAACAAAATTATTAGTACTGCTGATGAGTGAATAGATTTATTAGATTTTATCATGCCAAAGATGTTACAACTAACACTTCTATTTAATTGTAAATAGTGTATATCCAGTAAGGCTCTCTCTCTCTCTCTCTCTCTCTCTAACAGTGTAAGGCCACTCAAAATTTTATCATCCTAGTCCTACGATAACCAAGAATGTCACATGCTTATCAAGATTGATACTGTACAACAAGATCCACAAGACCATGACATTATAACCAAAACGGTAGAAATATAAAAGCGACAACTACAGAGCAGCCATTAATGTGTTGAAGGAACGGACAGACAAGTGCAGTAGCAGTTCTTGCGGCACAAGTACTTGGAACTTTCCGTAAATCTATTTTTCCAAAAGCACTCTGATTTCGTGCTCAAGTCAGTTATGG
Organism: Nicotiana knightiana; assembly: GCA_005239525.1. Classification (NCBI taxonomy): domain Eukaryota; kingdom Viridiplantae; phylum Streptophyta; class Magnoliopsida; order Solanales; family Solanaceae; genus Nicotiana; species Nicotiana knightiana. Next base: position 124,018 of record ML421971.1, on the reverse strand, counting down.
CATGATTAAGTTTATGCATCATATTCTTGAATCATTTGTGCATTAAAATTTTCTTCAAAAAGAGGCACTACTTGCAGACACATTCTTTTAGTAGGTCTACATTTGCATCTTAATAAGTTTAATTGCTACAAATTTCAATCAATCAACTACACCTTACTCCCGAACTAGTTGGGTCAACTATATGAATCCATCAACTTCAGTGGCTCTTTGAGACAGTAGCTAACTCAAAACTTCAATGGAAGCACCAAGAAAGATCCATGTTATCTCTCCCTTGTATTGGACGACAACTAATTCTACCGACCCAGGTCAAATCATAGATAAGTAGACTTAGAAACCTAAATAAATTTGAATATCATTGAAGTGCAATAATCCCCGTGAGATATTAGAAAATATATACCCCTTTGATTTCCTTTTTCCTTTGAATTATTAATAGCTTTACGCGAGGGGGCCGGTGGAAGGCGGTTTAGGAAACTTCACTGCCCAGTGCCCACAATTCTGAAATCAAATTGGAGCTCCATACAAGTACAAAAGCAAGGCTATCAATGCATGCTACAATCATTATTTTCTCACATCCAGACAAGAAAATGGAATTTCGAGAACCTTAAAGGGAAAATTAAGTTAATATGGACATATTGTAAGAGTCACTACAAAATTGTAGCAAAAAATAACAGTGATAATAAAATAAAGAAAGAACAACCTACTATCAACAACTATTTGTATATGCATGTCAAAATAGTCGCTTTGATAGAACATAGATTCTAAAGCATACCCCGAATTCAGAAGTTGGAATTCCTTGTTGAGCACGTAATGAATGGGCTTGTCTTCTAGTTAACCACTGCAGAGAGAAACTTGAAACTTAATAGATATAGTATCGATATCAATACAAATGCATAAGTGTCATTTGTTAAACTGTACTTCTATTTGTGTACAGACGACAAGATCGCCTCAAGAAAAAATTAGCAATTGGGGTGTGTAGAACATTACTGTCCTTGTTAGAGCTTATCTGTTTCTTGGGAAGAGGTGGGCGACATAGTTGTCCAAAGTCCAAACTGAATCGGGTAATTGGTTAAACTTCTTGAAAAGTTTATAGTTCAGGAAACTAACCTTCCCAGTTGATATGCAAGCTATGCCAAGGAGTCCACAGTAGCTGAATAGCAACCAAATAAGGAAACCCCATTTTTGACCTTCTTCTGGCAACTGAAAGAATTCAACATCATATCAATTTTAAGATTTCAGACCGGAACACCTAAATGAAATCTTACGTGAACTTACACAGTTTCTCGCACTAGTGAACCATAAAGTCCCGATAATGGTCCAAGCCCAAAGAAAGGGATACAGGAGCAGGGCAAGAAGGGAAAGAACAACTATTCTTCCACGAAAGCGAGTATATCTCTGCTGCCAACCCAAATCCCTAAAATTTTAATGGCACCTAGAATTCAGTCCTTGTTATCTGAAACCATGACTAATATCAGGTGAAGAAATGACCATAAGATCCATATATTGACCGAAAAGGATTTAATAAAACCCCACTTACTTTTTTACTCTATCCATTCATCCGAGGTTTGACTAAAAGGTGCAAGAATTGGACATCAAATGTAATTATTTTTCTTCAAAAAGGATACTAGACCCAATTAGAGTAACAACTCTAGGTGATATTCATAGTATATGCACAAAAGAGAACATCATCAACCACCTTGGTAACGCTAAGTCACCGATAACAAAATTAGAGGCCTCCTAGTGAAGGAAAACTCCTAAAATTAGCTCAGATTGAAGGAGAAGACAAGAATTGATTTTTCCAAAGAAGATTATGTGAGTAATATATATATCCTAGAGAGAAGGCCTTACAATCCCATTCCAGCAGCAAGTCCATTATCAACAAACATCAAGAGCCGGAAAAGAAACACCGTCGTGTAGTCAACCTGGATAGGGAAAAAACTGAGTATACCCAAAAATACTACTAAACCAAATATCAGATAATCAAATCAATAGTTATTCAATTAAACGTCTTGATACTCACCACAATCCAAATGTGCAAAGGGTATATACAAAGATGGTACCGCTTCCAATTGATCGCTACAATGATTCTAATAAACAAACAGTTAAAGAAAAAAAAGGACTCCAGATAAAAAATTAAAAAACAAGAACACCAAGATAATAGCCAATGAAACTAAAGATGAGAACCCAATCCAGCAACCGTGGAAATTCCAATTTCGAATATTTAACTCTCAGTATGAATATTGAAAGGATACATACTAGTTGCTAGCATTGACAAGAAGAACCCATCGTACCTGCAAAAATCGTAATTCAACACCAAATATACTCGATAAAGTCAAAATTTGATACGATAGAACACCATATTATACATATAATAAAACAGAGATCTTAAATTATGATTTTACAGTGAAAAAGGTAAAAGATTTTAGAACTTACCACTTAAAATCTGCGCCTCTCATTTCACCACGTAAATCTTGAATCTTTTACTCGCGAATTCTGCTACATACCAAGCATCAATGAGTACGCATACACCATGTATGGATATAGTAGGGCGGAGCAATTGAAGGGAGATTTCTGTACAGATTTGAAGACTGTCGTGGAAAAGGGAAAGTAAGAATAAGACTGTCTGATGTCAACCTACCAAATTATGCACTACTTTCCTATATTAAAAGAAAAAGACTCCTATTTTATTTGAAATTTTATATCTTAATGATAAAAAATAAGACTCCTATTTATCCATTTACTATGATATATTGTTTACATTTCCCTCTATTATATTTTTTGTTCATATCAACCCCTGTAGTTAACAAATATGATATAATTACTCCTAGCCCTAACGGCCTTCCACTTGGCCGCCAACTCCTCTAATATTTTGTTCATGCCAGCATCTTAATCAGCAGGTCCTACCAACTTAATAAGACCCATCTCCATAAACTTTACCCGTTTTACCAGTTGACCCAAGTATAGTTGTACGTGCTCTACACCATCATTTCCACCGCCTAGCTACTCATCGCATAAGCCCTTTAACCCCAAAACATGTTTCCGCCGTAGCACCGCCTCGTCCCCCTCTGCCTTCGAAGCTCTAGCATTATCTCGAGTGACCCCTCAATTTCCCTCCCTACCTCTTTTATCCATATAACAGTCTTGGAATAACCGGAGGCCTTCGAATCCTTTCTAATGTTTGTGATATTCTTTATACAAGGTATAGTACTGTATTCAAGTTAGTGGTGCACTCTTCAAGAAATTTCTTATATATGTAAGATAAGAGAAAATGACTCTCTCCCAAACCCCCAACCCCCAGAAAAAAGAAAGAAGAATCCCAAAAAAGGGAACAAGAGAAGTGTTTCGCTCTTTTCATTGATCTCTAGTCTTCCTAAAATTTACTTGCTTATTCATTTGTTTCCATCTTGTTTTTTGGGTTGATGGGTGAATCACACTGAGTTGGATTTTTGTTCGACAGTAAATTTCTTCCGTAAGCTGATGGATTTATTTAGGATCTCTGAAGATCTACAGAATAATGAGAATCTTTGCATTATTTTCAAAATAGTAAAAGGAATAAGTTCGTATTGCCTATTTGTCAGTTCTTTTGCTAAGTAACAGCAAAGACAATGTACTTAGTTGCTGCAACTTTTAATAGCTCATCTTTTCATAGGTTTTCTGTTGAGGACGAATTAGCTAGCGATTCTGATGGTGGAAAGGGTAGTTTAAGGCATGTCCACCAATTATACTTGGTTCGATTGGGTAGAATGTGTCAAGTTTATGGACATGTGTCTAACGACTAGGATCCTGACATGGACAAAATATTAGAGGGCTTGATTGCCATAGTGGAGGGTCATTATGGCTAGGGGTAAGTCTGACAATTTTATTAACGATAGGAGTTGATCTGGACGAAAAATATAACGAGGGATAAATGTAAACTATATATTATAGTAGAGGGGCAAATCCAGACCTTTTCCTTTAAAAATATACTACTATTAATTAGCTACGGAGTATTAGTTATAACTAAGTGATACTAATATTTAAGTAAAAGTTACTGACACATGATATTTTATTGTATTTGCTTAGATGTTAACTGCATCTTTTATTGTTTGTCCATGTTTCCCTCTTTCTACCGGCGAATATGATTGACTTTTGTCTAGCACTGCTAGCGATTTATGTTGTGTTTCACGCTTTTGCATAATATTTTTGTTACTTCTTTTCCATTTATTTGTTGTCTCTCACGTTGCTGATATTATTTTTCGGGTTTTTTGTTATTACAGATCTAGTGTCTATGAGTCGAGGGTCTCTTGGAAACAGCCTCTCTACCCTCTCCGGGGTAGGGGTAAAGTCTGCGTACACTCTACCCTCCCCAGACTCCACTGGTAAAATTTTTACTGGGTCCTTGTTATTGCTTAGATGTTAACTGCGGATAAAATTTTTATTACATGCAATCCTAAGGGTTTTGGATCTCTGTAGATGCTTAGAAAATGGAAAAGATTATACCGAAGCAAATGGTGTGGTGTATAGTGCATTGAATATAGAGAAAATTACACAATTTATTTAGAGAAAAATACTATCAATATTAATTAATTTAAAAAATACTACAAATATTAGCCATTACTCATAAAATGCTACCAATATTAGTCCAACATTCTTTTTTTCTATTGCAAAGTGACTAAAAGTTCCTTCCCTGCTTCATTTTCCCCACGATCCATATCAAATCTTATTTGTTGCTTCTTTTACGGAAAAATGAGCATATAGTATTCAAGTAAAATATATCCCCTTTATCAATAAAAATAAAATTAGTATGCAAGAGAAAATGTCACATCCTGAAGTACTCAGTATACAAGACAATTATAACAGGGCAATACCTATCTTTTATAAGAAAAAAATTGCAATGTGTAATCACAAACTTCCTTAACGTTCAAGAAATCATAACAGGCTATACAAACCCATGGAAACAACAAAACACTGTCAATATACCCGCGCCAATTCTTGTCGATGCCACTAAACTTTGACATTCTATTATATTGTGATGATGTGCCTAACCTCTGCTCAATCCTGCTCTTTACGCCTACATGTATCTAGATCTGCTGGTACTTGAAGATCATGACCTAGGGAAGGTATTGCTGACAATATTGCTGTTGACCTTGAAGGCTGAGTAATAACACTTTTTCTCCTTTGTCTGAGGCAACTCCTCTCCTTGTGGCCAACAACACGGCACCAATAACATACATTAGAACCATACTGACATGCCCCTGAACCTCTTTTCCCACATCGACTATAACGAGATCGAGACGACCTTTTTTGTTTCATACTACTCTGAATCTGTGGGCCTGGTGCCCAAGAACTCTGACCTTGTTTTGGATTTTGTTTTTGGTAAAATTGGTAGAACCACCTATTTTTCCTTCGAGTAATATTCCTCCTGATTATCCTGATTCTTTTTTTCAGAAGGGCAACATACCTTATCTCGGGTACAACAGATGTTTTCTCAATGTATGGTTGCCACTGGGACATCTTTTGATTACAATAATAATAATATTCCCTGTATCGGATAATAGTCACTGGAGTAGTGTTCCTTACATGTAGCCCAACTTGGGTAATCGGCATGTTATCTTTTCTTATACGTTTGCTCCAAAAGCAGCTCCGCTTGGGGTCCGAATGGTATAAGTAGGAGTGAAACAAGAGCATATCCTTTCGAAACTGGAACTTCAAATATACATAGGGCTCGGTCCATTCTTTCTAAGAGTCTCTGTGGAACATGGTCCATACTTGACGACTCTTATCTAAATATAATACATCGTCAGAATTTAACTTAACTCTTCCTCTCCCTTATAGACGAGGCATATGTGGTAGAAATGAAACAATACACGAGTCTGGATGATCTCTTAAAACATAGCTCTATCGCATTATTTAGAGAATGAAAGAAGAGTAACATTTCCTAAATGCCTTGTAGACTCCTAATTATAAGTATTGCGAGCAACACACCCATAAGTTGGACTCGACTAGACACGACCTCATTCCTAGGAAACAAACCTACTCTGATACTAAGTTTGTCACACCCCAAACCTGGATGAAGTAGATCGGCACCCAGTGACTTGACCGAGCGAACTATCCAGTCATATCTCTTCTTACAATTTCATATGAACCTAGAACATTTGTAAAAAGAAGATAACAACATGCTTCTATAAAGAACTATCTGTATATAATAGAAATTTAGGATCTAAATACAAAAGAATGAAACATAACGCATTTGAAAACTAAGTCATAGTATCTATACATATCTAGAAGCGTCAACATATGTCTATGAAGCCTTTAGAATAGTCTAAAACTGTAGAAGTGTCGGGATATGGCCCCGACCTACCCAAAATATCTATATACATAACAAAACTCTAGAATCGACCCAGGTAGTAAGTGGGGATTACCAATTGTAACTTAAGTGTAGCAATTTCCTAGCGAGAAGGTATGCTGCTTTGCGCGTCTGAACCTGCATCGTCAAATACAGCGCCCCGGTAGAAGGGACGTGAAAACATATAGTATTGTACTCGTATGCAAGGTAGACATAATAACATATAAAAGTATTTATGAGACAAATAAAGCATAATCAAATGAGTAAAACTTGGGGGGGGGGGGGGGGGGGGG
>ML421971.1:45443-116833 GCA_005239525.1 Nicotiana knightiana | reverse complement strand
GGGGGGGAGGGGAGAGGCTACAAAATAACCTATAGAAACACGTCAAGTCTTACCGTTCTTATGTTACAAATATCTTTTGGAGTGCTTGCTGAGTTATGAGAAATCATACGGTTCTTTAATAAGAAATATTACCTAACTATTAAATTCTTTTAGTTCTTAAATATGATAAGCTACATATGGCACATAACATGTGAAAACACACACACACACACACACGTATATATGTGTGTGTATATATATATATATATAAAAACTCGGGCGGGCCCTAGGACTCGTGTGAGACATGAAATTCCATATATCACATATAAATAGACCCTATTGGGCCCCGTTCGAGGCATAACTTTCATATACCATATAGATAAATAGACCCTATTACGCCCCGCCTGAGACACGACCTTTATATATCATATAGATAAATGTACATAATGGTAACTTAACAAGGTTCTTGTTTCTTAGCTTTTGGAAAATGTTCATAATTTAGCAAAGTAATTATCTATGTGAACGATTCCTAGATACAAGTATGTTACAAATTCTTCATATAAAGAAATCTAAACACTTTAAAGACACTAAGAATTGTTTGAAGTTGTATAAAGGTTCGACACTATAGAAATAATTTCACATGAAGGGAAATTAGGAATATTGAGTATATGAATAGAAGCTTCACAATATTTTGTTCTTTAACATTTCTATTAGGAGGAAGTATGTGATATGGAGTTATGCCAAGGAAATAAAAACCAGATAAGCCATTACATACCCCGATTCTAATCCTTAGCGTATTACAACAATCAATATAATTCTTTGCATCTTCAACCTATAACAATAATGATAATAGTAATTCATATTAACAACCAAACATTGGTTCCAACAATTTAGGCAATTTGTCAAATACTTAACGAGCATAGGGCTCCAAGGTTCTGTAACAATGGTGTTTTACCGCACTCTTCCTCTCTCATAACTTATAACAACATACTAAACATCTTATGAGGCAAACCAATACCTCCCTTATAGCATCAAAATACAAAACCCCCTAAATCTCAAACGAAATAGCAAAACTTGGACTTACGACTTTCGATCATCATCTTGTGAGACCTCACCATAAAACATACTAGAAATACTCATATAAATCCATGTTGCTTAGAAAAATATTTCTTACCTTGTTGATACAACCTTAGAATTTCTTCACTCTAAGAAGAGGACCGTGCTTCTAAAACTCAAAGATGAATTGAGGTGCGATTCATGTCTTTGATGATGATTTAAGCTCGAGGAGTAATTATAACACTTACCTTGATCTTGGAGGGTGAGAGAAGAGGAGAAAATGGATAGATTCTATCCTAAAATGTTTAGCAAGTGACTAAGAATAAATTTTCAATATTTCACCTTATAAACTATAAAGTTTGGCTAACTTAACCTAGGAGGTGTCTCACGTCCGTATTTATTGGGAACTACACAGGTCCATAGTAAAATACGCATAACTTCTTGTACCCAGATCGGATTAACAAACAATTTGTTGTGTTGGAAACGAGACTTAATACACTTTGATCTGATAGGTAATTCACTACCTAAGTCATCATATACATATAGGTATGCTTGTTTGAAGTTGAAGCTTGTGCGAGGTCCTTTTGAATACGGGTCCGTTGTGTAACTTCTCACTTCACTTTATGGCAGGGCTCTCCTTGTACCTTAGTTAACTTTTAAAATAGCTCCTACACTTATTGTTATAACCATATGATATTGTATTAGTCTGTAGACTTCTTGGCGCACAAAACAATATATCTAACCATTATTGTCGTAGTTTAAAGTCTTAAATTGTTTAGTCATTTTTGATTGTATTATCCTTGTTGGTTCCCGCACTTATAATCTTGGTGCCATTACATCGTATGGTTCAAACCTTATTGTTGTTACACCCTTGGACAACAATCTTCTTAGTTTTCAGTCAACTGCAATTGTTGTGTTAGAACTCATACACCACCAATGACTATCACTCAACCCTTTGGTTTACAAGCTCACCAAAGAAACTTACATATATAATTCTCTGTTTATTTCCATTCTTTTTTTTTATAGTTTATACACACACAATAAATATTTGATGCTTGTTTACAACGGAAAGGGAGTAGTCTTTGTTTGAGATGAAAGTTGTGTGTTGTTGAACCGAAAAGATCTTCAGAATTTATAGTATATTTGTGGCTAGCCATTATTCTAATATGATGCATCAATATCATTCGGCTCATTTTCATAAATGAGGAAATTGACTTGATACAGTCCCAAGAGGATGTTAGAACTGATTTTATAGTGGCTCAAGAGAACTTTAACTTCAGCCAGCCTTGAAGAACGTTGATCTCATTTATTCCTTAACTAACTTGTCTCTTACTGATGAATCACATTAGTTTTGCTCGACTTGAATTTTTGCATCAGCTTTAGACCCCGATTCTTATTGGGATTATCTTGTCTAGACTCATCATCTTCATTTAGCTGGGCTTGATATTCATGACTTCATTCTGCCTTAGATGATTGCACGACTCTTTTAATCCTTCTATCTTCTATGTCCTCCTTTGGAATTATCAAAAATAATATAAAAAATAAGATTTCTAAAATAACATAAAGCACATAATTATAATCTAATCCCTCTTTGCATGAAGGATCAAAATAAAAGGTTAATCAAGTTTGTGGGTCATCTGCACACCTGAAGCAAGTTTTTTTAATACATCACCACATGGACATTAGTACTTAAATTAGAACTGAAAAATGAATGATAGCTAATGCAAGAGAGTTGAGCCTCTCTAGAATTTCACCAACACCCACTTCTGCTTCTTTGGAGTTGTTCTAAATCTTTGCCAACATTGTTTGATTTTCCAGAGTCAGTGCCTTGATCTGTGATACCTCTTTATCACAATCCAATTCCCACTATAGGTTGTGATGGCGCTCAACATTACCGTTAGGCATGCCAACAATAATTCATCACCACTCAACCGCTAATACCACTTTTTAAAAAATAAAATAATAAAGAGTGAGTAGATTTAGGAATCATACTAAAATACTATCATCCTTACCAAGTCTCAAAATATGCACAAAACATAAGGCAAAATGATATAATAGCAAATACAACCATGAATATCCGCTAAAATCCCCAAAATTTGGTGTCACAAGTGCACGAGCATCTAATAGAATATACAAAATGACTAAAATTACTATCTGGAATAAAAATATACAGAATAAAATAGATATAGGGGAAACAGACTTTGGGTGTTGCAATTCGAAGCATGAAAAGTAGCTCACCAAAAAGTCTCCAACTGATGCGACTACGCGCCTGATTAACCACCTGATATACCTGTCTCAGTAACTGCACATTAGTGTGGAAGTGTAGTATGAGTACATAAATTAACCCATACCAGTAAGTATCTAGTCTAACCTCAAAGAAGTAATGGCAAGGAGTTGACATCGACACTTACTAGTGGTCCACTAAATAATGTACATAAAAGTAGACATGCATGAAGCATAACAAGTAGCAACAAATCAGATACATACGAATAACATGATTCTCAACAGAAGAATAATTATGAATCATCAGATACCATAAAGATAATCAATATCAGGTAAGATATCAAATCTCAAGTCAGAAAAACTCATATGTGCTCTGACTCTCTATCAAAATTACGCACGATTCTGCTGAGGCGAACGACCCGATCCCATTAGAATAGTGTTACACGATACTGCCGAGGTCGTACGACCCGATTCTTAGATGCATTTCATAATACTTTCGAGGAAAATGATTCGCTCCCATAAGGATATTTTATAATTCTACCGAGGCAAATGGCCCAATCCTATGAGAATAGAGGAACTTTCATGGGTCACTAGCTGCATTCGTGAAGATACGTGCGAGTCAAGAAATCACGAAACAACCGCTCACATAAGCACAAAATGATGATATGAATGTAAGAGAAAGCATAAATTCTACAAATAATCAAGTATTCCGCAAAAACATAAAGTAACAAGGCTTGGTCAACTATGTAAATTCTAGTTTCAAGCTCAGTTATGAATTCAAGTAATTAAACATCCAAGATTAAATCAATTAGTACAATTAAGGCATGATGTAAATCTTAGTCTATCCAGACATAACCGAATCTATCTTATGTATGGACTCTCATCACCTCGTACGTACGTAGCACCCACAACACATAGCACACAAAAAATAGAATATTACGGGGATAATTTCTCTCTTATAAGATTAGGCAAGAGACTTACCTTGATTTCAATCCAATTCATGGGTCCAATGCTTCATTAACACCTCAAATTGATGCCGAGCCACTCAAAACTAGCCAGAGGAATGTACAAACTAATCAAAATATACTCAAGAACTCAAAATTTAGCTATTAGAATTAATTTCCAATCCTGCTCGGAAAGTCAACAAAGGTCAATCCTGGGACTATGCACTCGAATTTCGGAAATTATCGAAGATAAATGTTACCCGTAGCATCACGAACTCAAAAATATAATTTATTTCTAATTTCATGCCCAAATTCATGGTAAAATCCCAATTTATTTTTTACAAATTTTAGGTTTTCTAACCAAAACCCCACAATCCTACAAATGTCCATGTTAAACTTAACACATATTTTGCTCACAATAAGTACAAATCACTTACCTAGTGATGTTGTATGAAAATGGATCTTTAAGAAGCCCAGAATCGCCCAGGCCAAGAGAGAATGTGATAGAATGAGCCTAAGTCCCGAAATGAAATCTTATATTCTGCCCAGACCCTCTTCATCGTGATTGCGGAAGTACCTTCGCGTTCGTGAATGCCACTCTGCCTGTTACACCCCATGTTTTCATACGTGAGAGTACATCGTAAGTCAATTGATGTAAGCTCAGAAATAAGATTATATTTGATGGAATATAAAGTAAGTTAATCATGTTACATTGGAGGTTACAAATATTTAAGATCTATGAGTCTAGTTTTCAATGCATTAAACCGTTCATCGATACGACGTAGGAGTAGAGAGATATTTGCAGTTTCGCGAGACTGCGCAGACATCATAAGTGACAAGTAGGTGGATCACTAGAGTTTTATGGGTGTGTTGTGCACCACACTTATAAGCAAGAGGCTACATGACATTTAGTACTGTTACTCTTTCTTCTTACTTTAGATCATGTGGTAGAGCTCAATCGTAAGAACTCAATTTCCTCAATTCTATCTTATTTATAATACGACGATGCATACATTTAGAAATATGGATGGTAAGAGATTGCAATGTGGCTGTGGAAGAGTTGAGTTAGAGGAACTCAATTTTGCATCATGCTTATGATGAGTAAATGTGAGGGCTTCAGCAGATCATGTGTGTACTAAGATGTGTTAGTTTCTTAATAAGGATCTCTAAGGAAAGAATATCTATCTACCCATATGGTAAAAAGAAATAAGAGAATCAGAAGGAAGTTACGAGTTTTAGTAAGTAAAAGAAGCAAGATAAAGAATGGTACGAGGTACCTAGTTAATAAAGATTATCAGTATTTATAATTCTGGCAGAGAAATATAAGCATTTTTAGTTACTTTCAACAGTAACAGAGATATCTACAATTGTCCATACCAATCTCAATTATGCTCTATGGGAGCTAACTGAAATAATTTAAGAGAAGGATAGGATATCAGGATCCAGCCGGGATTAGAGTAACCGAAAATTGTGGATAGATTGTTATCATTATTTAACATTTTTGAAGGGTAGTGCAAAACATGGTAATAGTTCTCATTTGGAGATAGCCATATGGTCACTCTAGAATAGAATAGTCAGATATGAATACTAGAATATTCAGAAATTTCAGAAGATAGGCACTAGGATCCTAGAAGGGATAAATATTTGCCTTANAAAAAAAAATCAATCAAAAGTTGATAATTGAGATCATATGAGTTATAGGGAACTCCCGTATTCATGGGCACTAAGATAGGCCTATCCATGCAGCAAGTGGCAGAACGACCAGGAAAAGTAATTATTTACATTTAAGACAACTGAGAAGGCGTGAAAGGATATCTATGGTGCTAACATGATGAAAGTAAGGTTACGAGTAGTATAACTAGATGTGCGTAGGTCGCAAGCTAATCTATGGTAGAGCAACAAGGTTTTAGTTAGGCAGGAGTAAGGATAAGAAAAGGTGAGTGAGAAGGTGACGAGAATAGGTAATTCCTCGGGATTAAACCCATCACAACAAGAGAGTTGATGGTTTCCATACAGTTATAAAAAGCTCAGTATATCATGAGTGAACTCAAAGGAGTTTAAAACTATGAGCATTTAGAAGATATAAAATGCTACCATGGTAGTAAAGTAAGGGTGTAATTGGGATAAATGATAAGAGGATGAAGTTTAGACCTTTGATTGAGTAATGATTTAGAGAACATGTATTTCATGAACTGCACGTGATTAGAATACCCCCATAAGATGACTCACATTGGGATGCTATGAAATACAATTATTGCATTATAGTATCGTCCCTAAGTGGATTAGGAAAATCACTTCAGATGTTCCCCGATGAGACGTGAGCCCTAGTGACGATATATTACATAAGAGATTTTAAATTATCAATGGTAGATTGTAGATCAATATGAAGGTGAATCAACAACGAATGTATGGAAGTTACAAAGCATGAGATAAGATTATGCTGTCATTATTAAGATGGACGTAATAAGGAAGCATTAAATGACTTAGATTTATACATATAGGATAAGCAGTGAGAGAAAAACCTGGAGTTGGGTGGCAAGTCTCCATAATAATAAACTGAAGTAAGAGTTATGGTATAGTATGACCTACCTAGTAGTGGTAAAGCCATAAGCATAGATAACTGAGGCTATGAAACAAGATATAGCAATAGTCGTAAGTTCAACAAAATACCAAACAAAGAACTTTAGTACACCTATAGATGCCCAGAGGGACAACTTGTCATAGTACAATATATCTTCACCAAGTGAATCATAAAGATATGTTAAAAGCTAACAAGAAATAAAAAAAGAGATATGAGTCACATTGGCGCACATTCAAGGTTAGAATTGTCTAGGCTGCATGAAAGAAGGTAGAAATAGTTACGACATTGAAAGGAGTTCGACCACAAGTCATGGTGAGAGAAAGAGTCCTAAAGGGGGGAATGTTCTAGCCTTTGGATTTATTCACCGAATAACTCCCTAGATGGCAAAGACAATATTAAATTATTCGTAAGAGTTATTGCTTAAGATATGGAAAAGTGCATTAGTCAACATTCGAGGACGAATGTTCCAAAGGGGGGAATGATGTTACACCCCATGTTTTCGTACATGAGAGTACATCGTAAGTCAATTGATGTAAGCTCAGAAATAAGATTATATTTGATGGAATATAAATTAAATTAATGTTACATTGGAGGTTACAAATATTTATTATCTATGAGTCTAGTTTCCAATGCATTAAATCGTTCATCGATACGACGTAGGAGTAGTGAGATATTTGCAGTTTCGCGAGGCTGCGCAAACATCATAAGTGACAAGTAGGTGGATCACTAGAGCTTTTTGAGCAATACATTTCATGTGCTATATGGGGTCTTATTTGGACATATAATATACCAAATTGAAGGTCTTGGAATGTAGTTTCCAACTCTCTTAACTGTTCATTCATACGACATTAGAATAAAAAGATATAAGCGTCGGAAGATGGACCAATCCTAGGGTCCCAAGTTAGCACCTCTTTGACTTTTCCAAACTTGATATATATAAATCTTAGATCGGCTTTCTCTTCATTATTCAGCATAAAATGACCAGAGAACACCCATAAACATAACCTCAAGCTATCTTCTAGGTTTTCAAAGAAGATTATCATTCCGGGCAAGAAATCGAGAAGCAATAACATCAAAACAATCCCTACGACGTAAGTGTCATTATACCGCCTCTCCTTTTTTCTTTGTAGTTAGAGTTTTGGAAGGTACTTCATAGTTAAGAAACGTAGAATATATGTATTTAAGTGTTTAAATATCAAGTAAGGTTGCTAAATATGTTTCCTAATAGTTAGAACTCACGTGACGGTGATCGGAAGTCGTGAGTTCGAGTTATTTGACTTGTAGCGGACTATTTTGTGTTGTTGTTGGGATGCGTGTTTTACTACTGTTTTGTTGAGTTTTGGAGGAGGAAGAGTGTGGAGAAACACCATATATATGTAGGGTTTTTATCTGGTCATTTGTTGTAACATTTACGGGTCGTTTGACACGACTACGGTGGTCGTCTTATGTATGAAGTGATTAGGTTGTGTGTGGACTGTTTTAGGAGGTTCAATATGATTATTATTGATGTTTTTTGGGCTGTTTGGTGATTTCTTTGACTAGTGTGAAGTCATATAAATAGGGGAGATTCTGTCCGTTTCATCGTAAAATAGGCTGTGGTCGATACATAATAGTTATGACGCTTAAACGATAATGATAGTGTCGTTTCTCTTATTGTAGATTAAGGAGTTGTGACATTTGTGTAGCTTGAGGTTGGGGAAGTATATACAAGGTATGTGAGGCTATCCATTTCCTTCTTTTGCACGACTCCAATTGTACATAATGCAATGAACGGACTTCTAAAGATACTCTACTCTTAGAAGCTAGCAGTACTTACATTGTTTCCCTTCTTATGGAACAATTGATGTTAAGGTTGATTATCTTATTCTTATGTTATCAATGTTTTTGGTACTTCTTGATTCTTATAAGATTCTCGATTAAGAGTTATCCCTAATGATGTGTACGGAGAATATCGACCTTCTCCGAAATGTTCAGAATATGATTCCAATGAGTCCTGCATGCATTATATATATGTATCTATTTTACTTGGGTATGGAACCTATTGTGCAACCACTGATCAATTGGGTTTACCGAGTCCTCTTTGAGGCCGGGTATGATATGATAATGATGATGCCCACAGAGGCGAATGTTCTATGATGATGATGATGAGCGGATGTTTAAAAAGATTATGTGTATATATGTATCATGCATTTCATGTTAATGTATCTTAGCAGCACTCAGATGATACATGTTGTATCTCCTACATCTCTCTTTACATTACTGTTCTTATTTATGCTTTCCTGCCTTACGTACTCAGTACTTTATTCGTACTGACGTCCTTTTATTTGTGGACGCTGCATGTCGTGCTGCAGGTCCTGATAGACAGGTAGACAAAGCTCCCCTACCATAATAAGCTTTCCAGTTTAGCGGTTATAGGCGAGATCCCTTCTCCGGAATTGCCGTGGTCTTGGTATGCATTTTTGTTATAGATATTATGGGTATGTCGGGGCCCTGTTCCGGTTATGCTGCATTACTTATGCTCCTTTAGAGGCTCATAGACATGTGTCGACTCATGTATAGTTTGGTATGCCTTGTTGGCTAATTTTTGTGTATAGTCTTTCATGGCAGCGTTGTAGCTCGTACCTTTTATGTAGTTTCTTAGCAATCTTGTCATCCCATGTGATGCATGTTAATGATCCATATCTACCATTTATGTTGATCTCATTATCCTTTAAATATAATAAGAAGGTTAGATAAAATGTACGTTGGTGCTCGGCAAGTATGGCCAGGGTGCTAGTCATGATCCTCCAGTTTGGGTTGTGACACTGCCCCTTGTACATAACTTCTTCGTGGCATTCGCGATCTCCCATTCACGTTCGCGAAGGCCATTACCTCCCAATCCTTCGCATTCACGGTCTGCCCTACTGTTTTCACGAAGGCCAATGCCTGCCAACCCCTTCCCGTCCTCTTCCTTTGTATGTTCACGTAGGCGCCTTTGTGTTCGCAAAGAGGATCCATATCCTCCATTACGTTCGAGGGGCCTTCTTCGAATTCGCAAAAAGAAACAAATTCCCCTCAAAAAGTCCTCGTTCGCGATCATGGAACCTCCTTCGCGATCGCGAAGCACATCAGCACCAGTGACAATCTGCCAACTTTGAACATGCTCCGTTTGAAACTCACCCGTGCTACCCGTGACCTTATCCAATCATACCAACTGGTCCAAAAATATAACCTGGCCCTACTTGAGGCCTTGAAACCCATAAAATAACATCACAACCAAGAATCACTCCCCAAACCGAATTAATAAATCTTCCAAACTTCTATCTTCTTTCAACTAACTCCAAACGCGATGAATTATACCAAGACAACTCCGAATGGAACCAAATTTCACACACAAGTCCGATATGAAAATATGAACTTATCCCCAAGCTCGAAATACTAAACAGGGCCTGATATCACTAAAGTCCATTCCAAGTCGAACTTAGCAAACTATAAAACCTTCAAAATGCCAATTTCCAATAGTAAGCACCGAACCACTCCCGGATCACACGAAACTCAATCCTAACATATTCGCAAATCCAAAAGCACCATACGAACCTATTGGAACCTTCAAATCCCGATTCCGAGGTCGTTTACTCAAAGTTTTGACTTAAGCCAAACTTGGCTATCTTAGACCACTACTATAGAACTAAGTGTTCTGAATCTAACTGGAACCTTTCCTAAACCAAACCAATCATTCCCACAGGTCATAAAATAGGAAAAGATTATATGTGAAGTCTTAAATAAGGGAACAAGATTCTAGAAAGAAAAACAACCGGTCCGTTCATTTTCTCCACCTCTTAAACAAACGTTCGTCCTTGAACGGGTTTAGAATCATACTTGAAGTGCCGAATAAGTGTTGATATCTGCTCTGTGTGTCCTCCTCGGTCTCCAAGTTGCCTCCTCTGATAGCTGACCTCTCCGCTGAACCTTCACAACTAAATTTTCTTTAAACCTTAGCTTGCGAACCTGCCTATCATCAATGGCAATTGGTTCCTCTTCGTAGCTCAAGCTCTCATCCATATTAACTGTGCTATAATCCAACAGATGGGACCTATCGGCATGGTACCTCCGGAGCATAGACATGTGAAATCTCGGATGAACTCCTGATAGGCTAGGAGGCAAGGCAAGCCTGTATGAAACCTCACTAACTCGCTCCAAAACCTCGAACGGACCGATGAACCTCAGACTCAACTTGCCTCTCCTCCCAAATCTCATAATGCCCTTTATCGACAAGACTTTCAAAAGTACATTCTCACCCACCATAAATGACAAATCACACGATTTATGATCTACGTAACTCTTCTTCCTGGTGTGCGAAGCCGCTCATGAATCAACTTTACCTTATCAAAGGAATCCTTAACCAAATTAGTACCATACAACCTAGCCTCATCGGGCTCAAAACAATCGATGGGGAAACGACATCGTCGGCCATACAAGGAATCAAATGGAGCCACATCGATGCTGGATCGATAGCTGTTGTTTCATGCAAACTCCCCCAATGGAAAAAAATGATCCCACTACCATCCGAAGTAAATCACACATGCCCTAAGCATATCCTACATAATCTAGACTATCCGCTCCGACTGCCTGTTGGTCTGCGGATGAAAGGTCGTGCTGAGCTCTACCTGGGTACCCACCTCAATCTGTAATGCTCTCGAGAAATGCAAAGTGAATTGAGTGCCTCGATATGAAATAATGGAAATTGGCACGCCATGCAACCAAATGATCTCCTTGATATAAATTTGGGCCAAACCTCTCTGAGGTATAAGTAGTCATCACCAGAATAAAGTGTGCAAACTTGGTCATTCTATCGACAATGACCAAAACAACATCAAAATTCCTCAATGTCCCCGACAAACCAACTACGAAATCCATAATGATGCACTCCCATTTCTACTCTAGTATAACCATCTGCTGAAGTAAACCACCTAGCCTCTGGTGCTCATACTTAACCTGTTGCAATTCAGATATCTTGACACATACTCAACTATGTCCTTCTTCATCCGCTGCCACCAGTAAAGCTGCCTCAAGTCACGATACATCTTCGTGGTACTTAGATGAATGTAATAGTGCGAAGTGTGTGCCTCTTCCAGACCGCTCCCTCAAGCCATCAACATTAGGAACATATAAGGCCTTGGAGTCACAGGTTACCATCATCGCCAATAGTCATCTCCTTGGCATCATCTCAACCGCCTATCTAAGAACCATCAAGTGCAGATCATCATACGGACGAGCCTTAGTGTACTTAAATAAAGAAGACTGAGCCACATCACATGTAAGAACTTGACTGAGCTCTAAAATATCCAGTCTCACAAGTCGGTTAGCTAAGGACTGAATGTCCAAAGCGAATGGCCTCTCCTCTGTTGGAACGAATGCCAAACTACCCATGATCTCGGCCTGTCTACTCAAGGCACCAAGACTATGTTTGCCTTTCCCGGATGATAAAGAATAATAATATAATAGTCCTTCAGTAACTCGCCCCTCCTGCATCAATATATAACCCAACCCAATACGCGAAATGTTTCAATACACAGTGTACATCCCCGTATCGGAAGACATAACCAACACCAATGCTATAGTCAATGCGGTCTTGAGCTTCTGAAAGCTCGCCTTGCAATCATAGGAGCACCTGAACTGAAAACCCTTCTGAATCAATCTAGTCAAAGGAGCCGCAATAAATGATAAGCCCTCCACGAATCGACAATCATACCCTTCTAGCCCCAAGAAACTCCTGATCTTAGTCTTTGTGGTAGGATGAGGCCAACTCTTAACTGCCTTGATGTCACGACCCAAACCGATGGGCCGCGATGGGTGCCTGAGTCCTACCTGTCAAAAACCCCTAGGCGTCTGTCTAGGATATGAACCTGTATAACATCTGCTGAATTACGAAGATAACATACATGAAGGAAACCTGCCAACAAGGCATATGTACGTATACATGTAGAATACACTGGGCGAGCCGGTAAGGCTGCTATAGATAATTATACATCCAAAACTAGAAGCCGACAAGGCTACATACAATCCAACTAGACATACTGTCTACAGACCTCTAATGGAAGAATTACTGTACAAAGACGGGATTGAGCCACTTCATACCCATATATATACATATCATACCAAAATCAAAAGCAACTCCAGATCAAGTAGAGCACGCCAATTCTCGCTGATCAAGAATCCTAAGAAGGGGGACCGTTATCTTGCCTGCTTGCACCTGCGGGCATGAAATGCAAGCCCCGTAAAATAGGTCGTCAGTACGAAAAATGTACGGAGTATGTAAGGCATGAAAAAATTTATACGTAAAAGATATAGTTGAAACATGGAATATTAGAAACACATCTTTAAACCTAAATAACTTTGTAAATTCTAAAACATTTATAATGTCATGCACGTGCGTATAAATGTTGTGCCATGCATAGGTATGGGTGTACATTATATCATCAAGCCATTGAGGGCATCCCATCATATCATCTCGGACAATGTGGGCAACATCATCAGCATATACTAGCTGATCAGGTGGTGGTGCGTATATAACACCGTAACCTTTTCCTATATCCCATATACATATATTTACATATATACGCGTATATAACGCCATCTGGTTATGGATCAATGCACATGTATAAATGAATGAAATGCATGAAAAATATGTAATAACCTCAATATTCCTTTCGGATAAACTTTTTCAACTGCGTATTATTTTGAGACCCATGAAGAGAAGATATAATAATATGTCACATGGGGAATCAAGGACATAGAGACCCCTAGTATTTCTATGAATAGAGTCGGTTAAGAACACTGCGTATATTACACTGTTATTTTTTTTGGTCTGAACTTGATCTGTCATTGAAGCATGTTGCTACATTCTGCATATTTAATCTTATCTTAAAATAAGGTGAAAACATTGTGCAAAGTGAATGTGAAATTGACATGTTGTATAAGTTACTCAACCTGGAATGGCTCTAAAATCTAGAATTTTTGTAGAGAAATTTGCTGTATGAACTCTTATTCACAATTTGGATTAAAAATTACCTTTATTTCACAAATGAATCTGAATTTCTTTTTATATATAAGGAGTATAGGAAGTTGTTTCCAAACTGTATATATGTGAAGGACAGAACAAGTGAGTTCCGTCGGGCAATAACCTGATTGTATGAATTTCGTTTCTTCTGTATAACTTGGATCATGCCAAAAGAAATAGGTGGATAGTCTTAACATACCTGGAGTAGGAAAATTCCATATAATATTCTTGGAGAAGATCGCACGTATTTCTCTAGAACCGCAAAATTTTACGTTGCTACGATTCTAACAAATTCTCGTTGGAATTGTGTTGTTGTAATTTAAAATCGCAACATTGGATTGAATTTCTTTGGCTTCTGTTCCTGAGATATCCCAACCAGGAAAGGGCGTTCCTTGCTTTAAGATTTTGGACCTTTTTTTTTTTTTGGTTCATTTGTCTAAATGAAAATGGAGTAAGATTCTATTCAATATTTATCTATTAAATTCTAAGTGTTTCTTAGTTAGCCACCTAACCTTTTGAATGACTAAGAGTCATCTTATGTGATTTAGCTAAAGCTGCCACGTTACAATTCTTGGGGGGGGGGGGGATAGTTTAGGCTTATCTCATAATTTTAATAATTAACTAGGTAATGTCCTGTTATCCGGTAGTTAATCGATTACCCGTATAATTAAGAATTATCTCAAATTATCTGAAAATATTACTCATTTTTAATATACTTTATACATTATACTACCGTGGTCATATGGTACCTTGCATGGTACTAGTTAATAATTATTGGGTATTATCTCGACCCTTATTTTATCCCAAATTGGCCACTTTCAACAAAACTCGTTTTCTTTAATTCGTGTATCCTTTGTCCTTTATGACACTTACTTCTCGCTTGTTGTAAATAGCGTAAATACGTTAGTCTCAAGATAATCCCATCTCTCAAGATAATCCCATCCCCGAGTCTACGTCGATTAACTGAAGACAAAACTTTTAACATACGAAAATGCGAGATGTAACATCATTCCCCCCTTAGAAACATTTGTCCTCGAATGTTCAATTCCCCGGGATCATATAACTTTTGGCAGGGTCATCTTTGTAACAACACTACTACTAACTCCTCATGTCGAAGCTTAATAATCCAACACCACACAGGACCACAATCATCAATAACGACAATGGCCTCACACGACCGATGACAATAACTAACACAAGAATCCATACACGTACCTTGAGGTTATGACGTCTCGGACAGACCCTTCTCTGGAGGATGAAATAAGTAGGGATATCTAGACTTCATGTCTTTTTCGGACTCCCAAGTCATTTCTTCCACATTGTTGTTTCTCCAAAGTACTTTCACAGAGGCTACTTCCTTATTCCGTAGCTTGCGGATTTGTCGATCTAAAACAACAACCGGAATTTCCTCGTATGATAAGTCCTCTGTAATCTGTACATCATCCGTGGGCACCACTCGGGTAGGATCGCCAATGCACTTCCGTACATACATGAAAAATCGGATGGACAGACTCCAACTCTAAGGGGAATTCTAACTCATAAGCTACTTGGCCCACTCTTCGAATGATCCTATAAGGCCCAATATACCGTGGGCTAAGTTTTCCTTTCTTGACAAACCTCATCGCACCTTTCATAGGTGACACCTTTAATAATACCCAGTCATCAACCCCGAACTCTAAATCTTGCCGCCGCACGTCAGAATATGACTTCTGATGACTCTGAGTTGTCAATAGTCGATTCCGAATAAGCTTCAATTTTTCTATGTTTGTTGAACCAGGTCTAACCCATGTAACCTAGATTCTCCAACATCAAACCACCCTATAGTTGACCTACACTTCCATCCATAGAGAGCTTCGTATGGAGCCATCTGAATACTGGAATGGTAGCTTATTATATGCGAACTCAATAAGCGACAGATGATCATCCTAGCTACCTTTGAAGTCTATCACACAAGCTCGTAACATATCCTCTAGTGTCTGAATAGTACGCTCATCCTGTCTATCTGGGGATGAAATATTGTACTAAGACTTATTTGAGTCCCCAATCCCTTTTGGAAGGACCTCCAGAAGTTAGCTGTAAATTGAGCTCCTCTATCCGAGATAATAGATACAGGGACACCATGCAGTCGTACTATCTCCTTAATATAAAGCCTTGCATAATCCTCTGAGGAATATGTAGTCCCAACGGGAAAAAAATGGGCTAACTTTGTAAGCCTATCAACAATCACCCATATCGAATCGAACTTACGCTGGGTACGAGGTAAGCCTACGATGAAATCCATATTGATTATTTCCCACTTCCAAGTTGGAATTTCCATATCCTGCAATAACCCACTGGGTTTCTAATGCTCAATCTTAACCTGCTGACAGTTAGGACACTGAGCAACAAACTCCGCTATATCCATTTTCATTCCGTCCCACCAATACACTTCCCTGATATCATGATACATCTTTGTTTCTCCTGGATGGACCGAATAACGAGAATGGTGAGTTTCTCCCATAACCTGCCGACGTAGCCCTGCAATATTAGGGACACATAATCGTCCTTGATATCTGAGGACCCCATCTTCTGTAATTTCAAATGGTGTCTTCTCCTTCTGAAGGGTGGTATCCTTATAATGAACTAACATAGGATCCTCGTACTGGCGTTCCTTTACTTCAGTTACTAAAGAGGATGTTGCTGTATCCTGCATAGTAATTCCCATATCACCTGAGTCCAGTAACCGAACTCCAAGACTAGCTAGCTGATGAACCCCATGGGCTATTCCCCTCTTTTCCGGTTGTAAGTATGACATGCTACCCATCGATCTACGGCTGAGGGCATCGGCTACCACGTTCGCCTTTCCTGCATGGTATAAAATATCAACGTGATAGTCTTTAATTAGCTCCAACCATCTTCTTTGACGTAAATTTAATTCCTTTTTCTTGAAGATATACTGGAGGCTCTTATGATCTGTATAGATGTCAACATGAATGCCATACAAGTAGTGTCTCCACATCTTTAGTGCATGAATCACTGCAGCTAACTCTAAATCGTGGGTCAGGTAGTTCTTCTCGTGCTTTCTTAGTTGTCTAGAAGCATAAGCCACAACCTTACCATGCTGTATCAGCACATAACCCAATCCAATGCCTGAAGAGTCACAATAGATCACATAACCATCGGTCCCTTCTGGGAGCGTTAGAACCGGTGCTGAAGTTATCTATCCTTTAAGGCCTGGAAAATCCGTTCGCAAGCGTCACTCCATTGAAACTTTGCTCCCTTCTGAGTTAAATTTGTTAAAGGTGCCGAAAGGGAAGAAAATCCTTCCACAAATCTCCTGTAACTGCCAAACCGAGAAAGCTATGAACCTCCGTCGGTGTTGTGGGTCTAGGCCAAGTCTTTACTGCCTTAATCTTTTGTGTATCCACCCGGATGCCTTCACCCGAAATGACATGCCCAAGGAAAGCTACAAAATTCAACCAGAATTCACATTTAGAGAATTTTGCATACAACTTCCCTTTTTGTAGAGTTCTGAGCACAGTACGCAAAATATCTGTATGTTCAACCTCTGAACGAGAATACACCAATATATCGTCGATAAATATAATTACGAACAGATCTAAAAAGGTCCTGAACACACGGTTCATCAAATCCATGAATACTGCTGGGGCATTGGTCAAACCAAACGACATAACACAAAACTCAAAATGCCCATATCTGGTCCTGAATGATGTCTTCAGAATATCTTCCTCCTTAACCCTTACTTGATGGTACCCGGAACTCAAGTCTATTATTGAAAAACACTTGGCACATTGTAACTGATCAAATAAATCGTCAATCCTCGGGAGCGGGTACTTATTCTTGACCGTCAACTTATTCAACTGTCTATAATCAATACACATCTGTAAGGAACCATCTTTCTTTCTCACAAATAACACAGGTGCCCCCCACGATGATGTGCTAGGTCTGATAAAGCCCTTTTCAAGCAAGTCCTTTAGCTGTTCCTTTAACTCTTTCAGCTCCACGGGGCCCATTCTATAGGGAGGAATGGATATTGGATGAGTATTTTGTAATAGGTCAATGGAAAACTCAATTTTTCGCTCTAGCGGAAAACCTGAAAGCTCATCGGGAAAAACATTGGGAAAATCATTAACGACAGGGATAGACTGAATGGTTGGTGACTCCACTTCCACATCCTGAACCCGGACTAAGTGATAAATACAAACCTTTCTAATCATCTTCCTTGCCTTGAGATAGGAAATGAATCTTCCTCTCGGCGATGCCGTATTACCTTTCTACTCCAAAACAGGCTCCCCCGAAAATCAAAATCGGACTATATTTGATCTACAATCAATGTTGGCATGACAAGAAGCCAACCAATCCATACCCATTATAACATCAAATTCTACGATATCCAACTCGATTAGGTCTGCTACGGTAGATCGACCATGAACTATCATTATACAACCCCTATATACTCGCTTAACTATCACTGAGTTCCCAACAGGTGTAGACATCTCAAAAGGTTTAACCAATTCAAGTTTTATTTCAAACTTACTAGCAACTAACAAAGTAACATATGATATAGTGGAACCTGGGTCAATCAGTGCATATACATCATATGAGGAGACTGATAATATACCTGTAACAACATCAGGCGATATCTCCTGGTCCTGTCGTCCTGCCAACGCATAAACGCGGTTCTGAGGATTGCTCAAGCATGATGCGCGGCCTCTGCCTCTACCACGACTCATTGGTGCTTGTGGACCTTGTCTAGGGGGCGTACTGATGATGATGAACCTGCTACAGATCCAGCTGGCTGAGCTACGCTTGCATCACCTCTCATTGGACAAGCCCTCATAACGTGGCCCTTATAAAACCATAAGTATAACAAACACCTAATCCCATACGGCACTACCGGTATGTTGCTTACCACATTGAGCACATCGTGGCAAGGGTGATCTTATATGACTTGACTCACCCCTATACTGAGAACCTGAGGCCCTGAAATTCTGACCAGACCCTGAATATGTGGAACGATCAAATCTCTTACCGCCAAACTGAGGGGGTGCACTAGCTAATGGCTGGGCTGGATACCTCGGGTACTGTTGCTTCTGACCACCTCGAAACTCACCAGAAGGACCCGAATACCTCGCTCTATTATTCTGGGCCCTATCATGCTCACGATCGGCCCTGTGATTCTGTTTACGTCCCTCTACACCCTGAGCGTATGCCTGAATACGAGAAATATCCATGTCTGGCTGAAGTGAGACCGACATACAATCATTAAGCAAGTGAGGATCTAATCCCATCACGAACCGATGAACCCGATCCTCCATCTTAGATACAATAGTGGGAGCATACCTAGCCAACGAATCAAACAGAAGACTGTACTGCCGAACACTCATGTTACCCTGCCGAAGGGTCAAGAACCTATCAACTCTTGCCCGTCTAAGCTCTGGTGGCAGATAATGACGAAGAAAAGCTTCTGTAAACTCCTGCCATACTGCTGGAGGGGCATCCTTACCCCTGGATAATTCCCAAGATTCATACAAATTAACTGCAACATCTCGGAGTCTATTAGAAGCTAGCTCAATTGACTCAGTCGCAGTGGCCTTCAATACCCTTAACGTCCTCTGCACTCTATCAATAAATACCTGAGGGTCTCGTCTGGATCTTCCCCCGTGAATACCGGAGGGTATAAGTTAATGAAGTCACGAACCCTCGCACTGACGGACCTATCTGCATGACCAATACCTACTTCCTGACGCTGAGCCTGCGCGGCTACTAATCGAGTTAATAGTTGAATAACATCTCTCATCTCCTGATCCGATGCATCCCGCTGAGGAGCTGGACGTACATGGCGGGCGATGGAGCTGGTGCCCCTAGAAATTCTTCTGAAAAAGGCAGGGTATGTGAATTCTGAGATAGAATCTCACTATGAGACTCTCCCCGAGCCCTGGTAACTCATGGCGCTCGACTAGTAGTCTCACCAGCCACGGACTTTCCTTTCTGGGCGGCTGTAGTCTTTGGAGCCATCGTTGAAAATATAGCATATCGTTAGGAACATGAATTCTTATATCGCACGATCTAAGACAAAAAGAGAGGATGACATCCTATATGTCCTACAGCCTCCTGTTTATAAGTGTGGTGCACAACACACCCATAAACAAGACTCTACTAGACACGGTTTGTAGACAACCCTAGGACAGAACTGCTCTGATACCACTTTTATCATGACCCAAACCGATGGGCCGCGACGGGTGCCTGAGTCCTACCTGTCAAACACCCCGAAGCATTCGTCTAGGATATGAACCTGTATAACATCTACTGAATTACGAAGATAACATACATGAAGGAAACCTACTAACAAGGCATATGTACCTATACATGCAGAATATAGTGGGCGGGCTGGTAAGGCTTCTATAGACAACTATACATCCAATACTGGAAGCCGGCAAGGCTACATGCCATCCAACTAAACATACTGTCTACAGACCTCTAATGGAAGCATAACTGTACAAAGACGGGACTGAGCCACGTCATACCCATATATATACATATCGTACCAAAATCAAAAGCAGCTCCAGATCAAGCGGAACATGCCAACTCTTGCTGATCAAGAATCCTAAGAAGGGGGACCGTCACCTTGCCTACTTGCACCTGCGGGCATGAAATGCAGGCCCCGTAAAATAGGGCGTCAGTACGAAAAATGTACTGAGTATGCAAGGCATGGAAATTTGTACGTAAAAGACATAGTTGAAACATGGAATATATAGAAACACATCTTTAAACCTGAATAACTTTGTAAATTCTAAAACATTTATAATGTCATGCACGTGCATATAAATGTTGTGCCATGTATAGGTATGTGTGTACATTATATCATCAAGCCACTGAGGGCATGCCATCTATCATCTCGGCCACTATGGGCAACATCATCAACATATACCAGCTGATCAGATGGTGGTGCGTATATAACGCCGTAACCTTTTCCCATATCCCATATACATATATTTACATATATACGCATATATAACGTCATCTGGTCATGGGTCAATGCACATGTATAAATGAATGAAATGCATGAAAAATATGTAATAACCTCAATATTCCTTTCGGATAAACTTTTTCAACTGCGTATTATTTTGAGACCCATGAATAGAAGATATAATAATATGTCACATGGGGAATCAAGAACATAGAGACCCCTAGTATTTCTATTAATAGAGTCGGTTATGAACACTGTGTATATTACACTGTTATTTTTTTTGGTCTGAACTTGATCTGTCATTGAAGCATGTTGCTACATTCTACATATTTAATCTTATCTTGAAATAAGGTGAAAACATTGTGCAAAGTGAATGTGAAATTGACATGTTGTATAAGTTACTCAACCTGGAATGGCTCTAAAATCTACAATTTATGTAGAGAAATTTGCTGTATGAACTCTTATTCACCATTTGGATTAAAAATTACCTTTATTTCACAAATGAATATGAATTTGTTTTTATATATAAGGAGTATAGGAAGTTGTTCCCTTGCGGGGATTTAATTGTTTAATTGATGTTCCCTTTCCGGGATCTATTTTTACTCTGTTTATTTCCTTGCCCTTGTTTGTGATTGCTGTTTGGTTGAGGAAGAGTGTTAAAGCACGAAGGGTGATGCCGTGCCATGTTTATATTTATTATGCACGAGGGGACATTCCGTGCCATATTTATATTTATTATGCACGAGGGGATATCCCGGGCCATGTTTTACATTGATTATGCACGAGGGGACATTCCGTGCCATGTTTATATTTATTATGCACGAAGGGACATTCCGTGCCATGTTTTACATTGATTATGCACGAGGGGACATTCCGTGCCATGTTTATATTGTTATTATGCACGAGAGGACATTCCGTACCATGTTTTACATTGATTATGCACGAGGGGACATTCCGTGCCATGTTTATATTGTTATTATGCACGAGAGGACATTCCGTACCATGTTTTACATTGATTATGCACGAGGGGACATTCCGTGCCATGTTTATATTGTTATTATGCACGATGGGACATGCTGTGCCGCATCCTTCACTGTTTAATCTGTGTTGTCATTTCCCGTGATTATTTTCAGATATTTCAGACTGTTGTTTTCATTTCTGTCATTTCAGTATTTGCCATCTCTTACCCCCAGCATGTTTTCCCCCTAATTGTATTCTTGTTTAGTTTCTGCTATATTATTGAACTGCACAGGTACACTTTGTTGTCATGTCTTAGCCTCGTCACTACTTCGCCGAGGTTAGGCTTGGCACTTACTCAGTACATGGGGTCGGTTGTACTGATGCTACACCTGCACTTCTTTATGTTGTGCAGATTACGTAGCCAGACCCGGAGGACATCATTAGTAGGAGTGTCTTCCAGCTATCGTAGAGGCTTCAAGGTATACCCGCTGGTGTTCGTGGGACTTGGCGTCTCTTCCATCCCTTTGTCTTCGATTCTGTGTTATTTTTCCTCCAGTTTCAGAGGCAGACATGTATTTCATTTCAGTTATGTATTTAGCACTCTTATAGGCAGTTCGTGAGTTTGTGACTCTAGATTTTTGGGAAAATTATGCGTCCATGTATTATGTTATCCTTATTTAGCTTGAAACTATATTTATTTCCGCTATTAAATTGCAAGCCGTTTAGTTTATCCTATTAAATTGATGTTATATGCTAGTTTATTTATTCACATTGGCTTGTCTAGTGGATTCAACATTAGACGCCATCACGACCCGATGGTGGGATTTCAGGGCGTGACAAGTTTGTATCAGATCACTAGGTTACTTAGGTCTCACAACTCATGGACAACTTGGTAGAGTCTGAGGGATCGGTACAGAGACGTCTGTATTTATCCCCAGAGGCTGCGAAGTTAGGATGACTCCATACTTCTTTTCTTCTCTGTCGTGCACTATGAATTCTGAGTACTGATTGAGTTTCTATTCTATTCTCTTATAGATGGCGAGGATGCGTGCTTCCCTTAGTTCCGCCCAACAACCTGACACTCCTGCTACAGCTCCTACTCGGAGTCGAGGTCGAGGTCGAGGTCGAGGACGAGGACGAGGACGAGGACGAGGTCGTGTTAGAGTCTGAGGCCGGGCTCAGCCTAGAGCAACAGCCCCAGTGGAGGACTCTCAGGTCGAGTCTGACGAGGAGGTCCCAGTTCCGGCAGCCCCAATTGGACCAGCTCAGGTCCCAGAGAGGTTCATAGCTATCCAGTGCTTCAGGACGCCTTTGTCCGTCTAGTCGGACTCATGGAGAGTGTAGCCCAGGCGGGTCTTCTTCCTACAGCACCAGCCGCCTATCAGGCTGGGGGAGGTGCCCAGACTCCTGCCGCCCGAGTACCAGAGCAGCTCGCTCCACAGTTTCAGACTCTGGCACCTCAGCTAGTCGGAGTAGCTTAGCCGGGTATTGCAGCACTGGTAGCAGAGGGAGCATCTATGTCAGTAGATGCTTTGTGGAGACAGGACAGGTTCACTAAGTTATTTACTGCTACTTATACTGGTTCACCATCATAGGACCCCCATGATTATTTGGACAACTTCTATGAGGTTCTTCAGAACGTGGGCATAGTGGAGTCCAACGGAGTTGACTTCGCTACTTTTCAGCTATCTAGCGCAGCCAAGAGTTGGTGGAGAGACTATTGCTTAGCCAGACCAGCTGGATCTACACCTTTGACTTGGACTCAGCTCTCAGAGGTATTTCTGGGGAAGATCCTTCCCATTACTCAGAGAGAGGACCTTCGGAGGCAGTTTGAGCGTCTCCAGCAGGGATCCATGTCCGTCACTCAGTATGAGACCAGGTTCATCACTCTAGCCCGACATGCTCTTATGGTACTTCCCACTGATCGGGAGAGGGTTCGGAGGTTTATCGAGGGATTGTCCCGGCCTATCAGACTTCAGATGGCCAGAGAGTCAGGTACAGATATATCATTCCAGGATGCGGCCAATGTGGCCAGGAGGATTGAGATGATTTTGTCGCAGGGTGGTGGTCAGGGGGATGACAAGAGGCCCCATCATTTCAGTCATTTCAGTGGAGCCTCATCTGGAGGCAGGGATTTTTCAGGCAGAGGTCATCCTCCCAGACCTTTTCAGTCAGCTCTCCAGGTTTCCCATGGTACTTCAGGTGGTCGTGGTTATCAGACGCACTATTCTGATCAGCAGCCTTACAGTGCGCCACCAGCACCTATCGGTGCACCTCCACTTCAGAATTTCCAGGGTGGTTATCAGGGTCGACAGGGTCAGTTCCAGAGTCAGCAGTCACATCAGCAGAGGCCTTGTTATACTTTTGGTGGTTTGGGGCACATTTCCAGGTTCTCGTGCCATAGTACAGGCACCAGGTGTTTCACAGCCTGCCCAACCAGCTAGAGGTGGGGGTAGAGGTGCCAGAGGTGGAGGTAGAAGTCATAGAGGTGGAGCTCAGGTCGCTAGATGTGGAGGCCAGCCAGCAGCTGGCCGTCCCAGAGATGTGGTTCAGGGTGGTGGGCCCCATCCCCCATGTTATGCTCTTCCAGCCAGTCCAGAGGTTGAGTCTTCAGATGCAGTCATTACAGGTACTATTCGAGTTTGTGACAGAGATGCTTAAGTTCTATTTGATCCAGGGTCTATGTATTCGTATGTGTCCTCTTATTTTGCACCATACCTGGTCATGCCTAGTGATCCAGTGAGTATTCCTGTTTATGTATCTACACAGGTGGGTGATTCTATCATGGTCGATCGAGTCCATCATTCTTATGTTGTGGTGATTGGGGGTCTTGAGACCCGTGTTGATTTGTTTCTTTTAGGTATGGTCGACTTTGATGTTATATTGGGGATGGACTGGTTATCCCCATATCATGCTATCTTGGATTGTCATGCCAAGACAGTGACCTTAGACTTACTGAAATTTTCCCCATTTGGAGTGGAAAGGAACTCCTGGTCATTCTGCCCGCAGTGTTATTTCGTATGTGAAGGCTCGACGTATGGTCGAGAAGGGGTGTTTGGCTTATTTGGCTTATGTGCGCGATTCCAGTGTTGAGGTTCCCTCTATTGATTCGGTACCCGTGGTTCGTGAGTTCCCTGAGGTCTTCCCTTCAGACCTGCCAGGGATGCCACCCGACAGGGATATTGATTTCTGCATTGATCTGGCTCCCGGCACCCAGCCCATTTCTATTCCACCGTATCGCATGGCCCCGCCAGAGTTGAAAGAGTTGAAGGAACAGTTGCAGGATTTGCTTGGGAAGGGTTTCATTAGACCTAGTGTTTCTCCTTGGGGTGCTCCAGTATTGTTTGTGAAGAAAAAGGATGGTTCGATGAGGATGTGCATTGATTACCGGCAATTGAACAAGGTTACAATCAAGAATAAGTATCCACTGCCAAGGATTGATGATTTGTTCAATCAGCTTCAGGGTGCTAAGGTATTTTCANCTAAGACAGCTTTCCGCACTCGGTACGGGCATTACGAGTTTCTAGTCATGTCGTTTGGGTTGACAAATGCCCCAACAGCTTTTATGGATTTGATGAACCGAGTGTTCAGGCCTTTTTTGGACTCATTCGTGATAGTCTTCATTGATGATATATTGATATACTCCCGTATTCAGGAGGAGCACGAACAACATCTCAGAGTGGTTCTTCAAACTCTGAAGGACAGTCAGCTATATGCAAAGTTTTCGAAGTGTGAGTTCTGGTTGAGTTCAGTTGCATTCCTGGGTCATGTCGTATCAGCAGAGGGTATTCAGGTTGACTCGAAAAAGATTGAGGCAGTCAAGAACTGGCCTAGACCAGCATCAGCTACAGAGATTCGGAGTTTCTTGGGATTGGCAGGCTATTATCGTCGGTTCGTGGAGGGGTTCTCATCTATTGCAGCCCCGATGACCAGGTTGACTCAGAAGGGTGCCCAGTTCAGATGGTCGGATGAGTGTGAGGTGAGATTTCAGAGGCTCAAGACAATTCTGACTACGACACCGGTATTGGTTTTCCCCACAGGCTTAGGGCCTTATACAGTCTATTGTGATGCTTCCCGTATTAGGCTTGGTGCAGTGTTGATGCAGGATGGCAAGGTCATTGCTTATGCTTTGAGGCAGTTAAAGATTCATGAGAAGAACTATCCAGTGCATGATTTGGAGTTGGCATCCATTGTCCACGCATTGAATATTTGGAGGCACTATCTGTATGGCGTGGCGTGTGAGGTGTTCACGGATCATAAGAGTCTTAAGTACTTGTTCAAGCAAAAGGAGTTGAATTTGAGGTAGAGAAGGCAGTTAGAGTTGTTGAAGGATTATGACATTACCATCTTATATCAATTCCGTGCCATGTTTATATTTGTTATGCATGAGGGGATATTTCGTGCCATGTTTTACATTGATTATGCACGAGGGGACATTCCGTGCCATGTTTATATTGTTATTATGCATGAGGGGACATTCCGTGACATGTTTTACATTGATTATGCACGAGGGGACATTCCGTGCCGTATTTATATTGATTATGCTCGAGGGGACATTCCGTGCCGTGTTTTACATTATTATTATGCACGAGGGGACATTCCGTGCCATGTTTTATATTGATTATGCACGAGGGGACATTCCGTGACGTGTTTATATTGATTATGCACGAGGGGACATTCTGTGCCGTGTTTTACATTGTTATTATGCACGATGGGACATGCCGAGCTGCATCCTTCACTGTTTAATCTGTGTTGTCATTTCCCATGATTATTTAAGATATTTCAGACTTTTGTTTTCAGGTCGTTTCTGTGGAGCCTTATCTGGAGGCAGGGATTCTTCAGGCAGAGGTCATCCTCCCAGACCATTTCAGTCAGCTCTCCAGGTTTTCCATAGTACTTCAGGTGGTCGTGGTTATCAGACGCACTATTCCGATCAGCAGCCTTACAGTGCGCCACCAACACCTATTGGTGCACCACCACTTTAGAATTTCCAGGGTGGTTATCAGGGTCGACAAGGTTAGTTCCAGAGTCAGTAGTCACATCAGCAGAGGCCTTGTGATACTTGCGGTGGTTTGGGGCACATTTCTAGGTTTTCCCCCCGAGGTTATGGTGGGTTTTAGCATCAGGGTTCTCGTGCCATAGTACAGGCACCAGGTGTTCCACAGCCTGCCCAGCTAGCTAGAGGTGGGGGTAGAGGTGCCAGAGGTGGAGGTAGAGGTCATAGATGTGGAGGCCAGCCAGCAGCGGGCCGTCCTAGAGATGTGGTTGAGGGTGGTGGGGCCCAGCCCCGATGTTATGCTCTTCCAGCCAGGCTAGAGGTTGAGTCTTCAGATGCAGTCATTACAAGTACTATTTAGGTTTGTGACAGAGATGCTTCAGTGCTATTTGATCCAGGGTCTACGTATTCGTATGTGTCCTCTTATTTTGCACCATACCTGGTCATGCCTAGTGATCCACTGAGTATTCCTGTTTATGTATCTACACCGGTGGGTGATTCTATCGTGGTCGATCAAGTCCATCGTTATTGTGTTGTGGTGATTGGGGGTCTTGAGACCCGTGTTGATTTGTTGCTTTTAGCTATGGTCGACTTTGATGTTATATTGGGGATGTACTATTTATCCCCATATCATGCTATCTTGGATTGTCATGCCAAGACAGTGACCTTAGCTTTACCGGATTTCCCCCGTTTTGAGTGGAAAGGAACTCCTGGTAATTCTGCCCGCAGTGTTATTTCGTACGTGAAGACTCGACGTATGGTCGAGAAGGGGTGTTTGGCTTATTTGGCTTATGTGCGCGATTCCAGTGTTGAGGTTCCCTCTGTTGATTCGGTACTCGTGGTTCGTGAGTTCCCTGAGGTCTTCCCTTCAGACCTGCCGAGGATTCCACCCGACAGGGACATTGATTTCTGCATTGATCTGGCTCCGGGCACCCAACCCATTTCTATTCCGCCGTATCGCATGGCCCTGCCAGAGTTGAAAGAGTTGAAGGAACAGTTGCAGGATTTGCTTGGGAAGGGTTTCATTAGACCCAGTGTTTCTCCTTGGGGTGCTCCAGTATTGTTTGTGAAGAAAAATGATGGTTCGATGAGGATGTGCATTGATTACCGGCAATTGAACAAGGTTACAATCAAGAATAAGTATCCACTGTCGAGGATTGATGATTGGTTCAATCAGCATCAGGGTGCTAAGGTATTTTCAAAGATAGAATTGAGATATTGCTACCATCAGTTGTGGATTAGGGCATCCGATGTCCCTAAGACAGCTTTCCGCACTCGGTACGGGCATTACGAGTTTCTAGTCATGTCGTTTGGGTTGACAAATGCCCCAGCAGCTTTTACGGATTTGATGAACCGAGTGTTCAGGACTTATTTGGACTCATTCGTGATAGTCTTCATTGATGATATATTGATATACTCCCGCAGTCAGGAGGAGCACAAACAACATCTCAGAGTGGTTCTTCAGATTCTGAAGGACAGTCAGCTATATGCAAAGTTTTTGAAATGTGAGTTCTTGTTGAGTTCAGTTGCATTCCTGGGTCATGTCGTATCAGCAGAGGGTATTCAGGTTGACTCGAAAAAGATTGAGGCAGTCAAGAACTAGCCTAGACCAGCATCAGCTACAGAGATTCGGAGTTTCTTGGGATTGGCAGGCTATTATCGTCGGTTCGTGGAGGGGTTCTCATCTATTGCAGCCTGGATGACCAGGTTGACCCAGAAGGGTTCCCAGTTCAGATGGTCGGATGAGTGTGAGGCGAGCTTTCATAGGATCAAGACAGCTCTGACTACGGCACCGATATTGGTTTTTCCCACAGACTCAGGGCCTTATACAGTCTATTGCGATGCTTCCCGTATTGGGCTTGGTGCAGTGTTGATGCAGGATGGAAAGGTCATTGCTTATGCTTTGAGGCAGTTAAAGATTCATGAGAAGAACAATCCAGTGCATGATTTGGAGTTGGCAGCTATTGTCCACGCATTGAAGATTTGGAGGCACTATCTATATGGCGTGGCGTGTGAGGTGTTCATGTATGATAAGAGTCTTCAGTACTTGTTCAAGCAAAAGGAATTGAATTTGAGGCAGAGAAGGTGGTTAGAGTTGTTGAAGGATTATGACATTACCATCTTATATCACCCGGGGAAGGCCAATGTGGTGGCCGATGCTTTGAGTAGGAAGTCAGCTAGCATGGGCAATCTTGCTTTTATTCCGGTCAGTCAGAGGCCGCTTGCTTTAGATGTTCAGGCTTTGGCCAATCGATTTGTGAGGTTGGATATTTCTGAGCCTAGTCGAGTGTTGGTTTGTACGTTCGCTCGTTCTTCATTAATGGTGCGTAATCGTGATCGGCAATTTGATGATCCCCATTTGTGTGTCCTTAGATACATGGTGCAGCACGTAGGCGCCAAGCAGGTGACCTTAGATGATGATGGTGTTTTGAGATTGCAGGGGCGAGTTTGTGCCCAATGTTGATGGGATTCAAGAGTTGATTTTAGAAGAGGCCCATAGTTCCAGGTACTCTATTCATCCGGGCGCCGTGAAGATGTATCAGGATTCGCGGCAGCATTATTGGTGGCGTAGAATGAAGAAGGATATTGTGGCATATGTGGCGCGATGTTTGAATTGTCAACAAGTTAAGTATGAGCATCAGAGGCCTGGTGGCTTATTTCAGAGGATTGAGCTTCCCGAGTGGAAGTGGGAGAGGATCACTATGGACTTCGTCACTAGACTTCCGTTGACCCGGAAGAAGTTCGATGCAGTTTGGGTCATTGTTGATAGGCTGGCCAAGTCAGCGTATTTCATTCCTGTGGAAGTTTCCTATTCATCCGAGAGGTTAACTGAGATCTATATCTGGGATATTGTTCGCCTTCATGGTGTGCCGGTATCTATCATTTCGAATCGGAGTGCGCAGTTTACCTCACGTTTCTGGGGAGCAGTTCAGCGAGAGTTAGGCACCCAGGTCGAGTTGAGCACAACATTTCATCCTTAGACGGATGGGTAGTCCGAGCGGACTATTCATATATTGGAAGATATGCTCCGAGCTTGTGTTATTGACTTTGGAGGATCATGGGATCAGTTCTTGCCTTTAGCAGAGTTATCCTACAACAACAACTACTAGTCGAGTATCTAGATGGCTCCTTATGAGGCTTTATATGGTAGGCGGTGTCGATCGCCGGTGGATAGTTTGAGCCGGGAGAGGCTCATTTGTTGGGTACAGATTTGGTTGAGGAGGCCTTGGACAAGGTCAGGATAATTCGGGATAGGCTTCGTACAGCTCAGTCCAGGCAAAAGAGTTATGCAGATCATAAGGTTCGAGGTGTGGCTTTCATGGTTGGTGAGCGAGTATTGCTCCGAGTGACGCCTATGAAGGGCGTGATAAGATTTGGGAAGAAGGGCAAGCTTAGACCTAGATTCATTGGTCCGTTTGAGATTCTTGATCGAGTGTGAGAGGTGGCTTATAGACTTGCATTGCCAGCTAGCTTATCAGCCGTACATCCAATTTTTCATGTGTGTATCACGGCGATCCAACCCACGTGTTAGATTTCAGTACTGTCCAGTTGGACAAGGACTTAGCTTATGAGGAGGAGCCGATAGCTATTCTAGACCGGCAGATTCGTCAGTTGAGATCCAAGAGTTTCCCTTCTGTTTGTGTTCAGTGGAGAGGTCAGCCCCCTGAGGCATCGACCTGGGAGTCCGAGTCTGAGATGCGGAGCCGTTACCCTCATTTATTTCCCGACTCATGTACTTCTTTCTTCTTTTCGTTCGAGGATGAACAGTTGTTTTAGAGGTGGAGAATATGACGACCCAAAAGGGTCATCACCTGTTTTATTACCCATTCCGTACGCCCGAGGCCTTGAAAACCTCATTTGTAGTTGCCTTGATTTGTGTGCGTAGTCCGGGCGCGTAGCCGGACAGCTTAAATATGAAATTCTGTGAAAAATGCTAAGACTTGATATTAAAATGAATAAATTTGACTACTGTCAACATTTCGGGTAAACGGACCCGGACCCGAACCCGTGATTTGACGGTCCCGGAGGGTCCGTAGGAAAATATGGGACTTGGGCGTATGCTAGGAATCGAATTCCGAGGCCTCAAGCCCGAGAAAATGAATTTTTGAGTAAAATTGTTTTTTGAAAATATTTAAGGAAATTGAAAATGAAATTTGATTAGAAAGTGATGGTATCAGGCCCATATTTTGGTTCCGGCACCTGGTACAGGTCTTATATATGGTTTAAGCGCTTTCTGTAAAGTTTGGTTGAAAATGGATTTCATTTGACGTGTTTCGGACTTGAAATGGGAAATTGATGTTTTATGAAATTTGATAGAATTCATGGATTTTGAGGTTTAATTCGATGTATGAGATGTTATATTGGCGATTTGAATGGTTGAATAAGTCCGTAGGATGATTTGGGAGTCGTGTGTCTTTTTAGTTTTGAGACCCGAGGGCTCAGGTGAGTTTCAGATAGTTAACGGGGTGTAAAAACATGGAAAATCTGGTTTTTTGAGCTGTTGCTGGTGTTTTACGATTTGCTCTATGCGATCGTGTAGGTTCCTCTGCGATCGCATAGAGTTAGGTGTAGGAGGAGGTCGGTTCCTCTATGCGATCGCATAGCACAGTTCGCGATCGCATAGAGGCATAGGGGGTCTGGGCGGGGGCTGTCTAGGTATTCTTCACAATCGCAGTCACTTGTTCGCGATCGCAGTGAGGGGGGATCCCATGTTCTTCTTCGTGATCGCATTCTTTTAGCCGCGATCACAGATTGTAGGAACCAGACTCTCCGCGATCACATACCCATTCCCGCGATCGCGATGCACAATTTTACCCAGTGGTATATAAATATTTCCAGAACCAGTAGCTACATGATTCACTTAGAAAATAACGAGCTTCTTCTTCTCCAAAGCCCTTAGGCATCCATTGAAGCCATCCTTCACCAAAACTTCTTGGGTTAGTAAATTTTAACTCATTTCCTTCATTTTTCATCTATAATTAATGAATTCCTAAGCCTAAAACATGCAAATTAGAGTAGAAAATCTGGAATTTGGGTAGAGGGGTCTCAATGATTATGCAGCTATCAAGAGGGGTCTTTATTCATCTTAAAGAGGAGCATGATTTGGGGATCTTGTTTCCCCTAATTTAGCCATAAATAGAGAAGCTTGTACTCATTGAAGGACATAAAATACTTGTATGAAAAAGGATAACACACTCTCTTATTCTGCAACAGTCTGTTATGCTAATATTAAGTTTTTGGCATGGTTGTTATTTCTGGAGAAGACCAATTCAAAGCCCATACTTGTATTTCCTTCAATTATTCTTATTTTACTCACTTTTTCTCTTCATTATTTTATTTTCTCAAATCAATCCACATGTCTATAAACCACATTAAAAATTCAACTGTACCATTTTACGGGTCAATAGTTTGGCGTACACCGTGAGGCATAGACAATTGTGGTATTACTTTGATCTATTCGTCTTTTACTAACGTACTTTAAATTTTTTTTGTAGTAAACAAAAATATATATGGCACCTAATGATGTTAACAACTCACTCAATATTGGAACAAACAACGTCAACGAGCAAGGTGATAATTTTGTGGTGGAGATCAGTAGAATGATTCTACCAATGAAACCCGCAACGATAGGAATTAAGTATCTTCGATCCGGAAGAAAAAAATACTCAACGTGCAAGGAGTACTACCCTTGATGATATGGATGATGAACACGTCGCCGATACGATAAAAGTTTTGAGAGAACAACAAAGGGAATTCATGAACCATCTCTCAAGACAGGACCGAATAATGATTGAGCTTTAGCAAGCGCTATCGATTGTTTCAAATAATTACAATAGTGGAGTTCGAGCCCCTCCTAGCGTGCATGCAAATCAGACAATGCCAAGAACCAGTAACATCGCTTCAAGGGAGGATTTTTTATCTAATGATAGTCAAGCAAGCAGTGCAGACAAAAGATGTTGGAACGAAAACAACACAAATGATTCTTTTAAAATCGAGCTCATGAGGTTTATGAGAGAAATGAATGCTCGGATGGATCAAAATGCTAAAGAATTTCATACTCGGATGGATCAGATCCTGGGTTCACCTTTGGTTCTGAAAGGACCGGATTCAAAAAAGTATATTCAAATGCCGTTCAAACCAAGTGCAGCCCCAAAGTTGATTCCAAAGAGATTCAAGTTGCCGGATATTCCAAAATACGATGGAACACCGAATCCACATGAGAATATCACAACCCATCCCACATTGTTGAAGGGAAGTGATTGGGCTCTGCATAAGATCGAATCTATTTTGCTAAAGAAATTTGGCGAAACCCTAACAAAGGGAGCTTTAACTTGGTAATCACTTTTACCTGAACATTCAATTGATTCTTTTGAAATGCTTGCAGATTCTTTCATCAGAGCTCATTCTAGGGAAAATAAATTCCAAGCAGGAAGACAAATATATTTGGAATCGCTCAAGGAGATTCTGAGTTGCTGCGAGAGTTTGTGATCTGGTTCCAAAAGGAGAGAATACTGTTGCTGGCAGTATCAGATGAATGGGCAACAAAAGCATTCACCAAAGGTCTCAATCCCTTAAGTTTCGAAGCCTAGAGGATGTTGAAGGAAAGTCTATTGCAATTTAAACAAACTACATGGGTTGATGTCCATAATTGATATCATTCAAAGGTTAGGATTGAAAATGATCAGGTTGGT
The DNA here is from genome assembly GCA_005239525.1 of Nicotiana knightiana. Classification (NCBI taxonomy): domain Eukaryota; kingdom Viridiplantae; phylum Streptophyta; class Magnoliopsida; order Solanales; family Solanaceae; genus Nicotiana; species Nicotiana knightiana. Next base: position 83,393 of record ML421971.1, on the reverse strand, counting down.
TCTTTAGTGTCTTTCAAGGGTCGAAACCATGATCGATTTCTTGAAAAATTCAAGAGTGTTCTTGATACGGACCGGAGATCATCTAAGAGTTGTTTTCAACCTTATGTGTCAAACAACAGGTCAGATGCTCGATCAAGTCAAGGGCATGGAGTTAGAGGTTTTTAGTCGTCAAAAAGACTTGGACTAGACAGAAGGATGAAGTAACAGATTCTTGCAAGATAAAGAATCATCGGGGTCCCCGAAATCAAGATATCCTCGGTTATCAGATTATAATTTTTATATCAGTTTGGTGGAGTTGGTTTCATCTATGAGAAATTTTAAGGAAGCGAGGTTTCAAAAACCAATTCGATCAGACCCCAGTAAAAAAGATCCTAATTTCTAGTTTGAGTTCCATGTTACTCATGGGCATAAAACTGGGGATTGCCGGTACCTTCGTGAAGAGATAGTGATGCTGTCGAAAAATGGTCATCTTAAAGAATTCTTAAGTGACCAGGCTAAGAGCAGCAATGGTAGGAGTCAGGATGCAAAGAACCAGAAAAACCAACCACAAAGTCTCCCTACCTAAATATAAACATGATTATTGGCGGGATTAAAGTAAATGGGGCGACGTTTTCGGCAGTAAAAAAGACAAAGATATAAGTAATTCATGGCAAGAGAATCTGGAAGTGTCAGAGATGACGAAATCACCTTCGCAGAGGAAGATGTGGATGACCTTATTTTACCGCACAATGATACTCTTGTAATATTTTTAAATGTTTTAGATTTTAAAATTAAGAATCTATTTTTAATCCAAGTACTTTAGTTAATATTATCCAATAGAGGGTCTTTCAACAATAAAAGCTTACCCAAAAACATAATTACGCTGACAAAGAATTTGCTGGGTTTGACCTAACAAGCATAACGACTCAAGGAGAGATCGTGTTGAATACCTATGCTGAAAGGGTGACAGAATCCACTTTGTTTGAAGTTGTGGATGGCGATATAGGTTAAAATGTGATTCTTGGTAGACCATGGATCCACAAAATGAAGGTTGTTCCATCGACTTATCATCAATTGTTAAAATTCCCGACACCAGATATAATTAAGCATATTAGAGGTGATCAACCTGCTACAAGGGAAATGAATGATGTCACTTTGTCCAGTAGTAAGGTGGAAGGAATCAGTAAATAGAAATTACAGGAACTGGTGACAACTTCTGTTTCAGTCCCAACTGAAGATGATAATGAGGAGGAGACATCAGATATTTACCAGGTGCCCAGATCATTCCAGGTACCGGAAGAAACGAATGCAACAAAGTCAACTATAGACGATTTTGAACAAATTTCTTTGTTCACGGAATTCTCAGAAAGAAAGGTTTACTTGGGAATGTGGTTGAGCCCGAAACTCAGGTTTAAATTGTTGAATTTCTTAAAACTAATATTTCTACAAGAAGTGGCTTTCCACAAGCTATGTTTGGACCTTAATTTCCCTCTGATACAGCAAAAGAAGTGGCTGATAGTCGAGTCAGAAATAAGATTGTGAAAAAGGAGGTAACCAGGTTGCTAAATATATGTTCAATACATGAAGTAGGTTATCCTCATTTGTTAGATGACTTGGTGTTCATACCCAAAAAGAATATTAAATTTAGATTGTGTATAGATTATAAGGATTTGAATAAGGTTTGCCTTAACGATTCTTTCTCTTTGCCGTACATCGATCAAATGATCTATTCCACGACTGGGCATGAGTTGATGAGTTTCCTTGATGTATACTCCGGGTATAATAAAAGTAGGATCCACCCAGATGATCAAGAAAAAACTTCATTTATTAAAAATTCTGGTACATATTGTTATGATGTGATGCCTTTTGGGCTTAATAATGCCTTAACTTATCAGAGGCTCGTTAATAAGATGTTTGAATGCAAATTCGTAAAACCCTGGAAGTCTATATTGATGACATGTTGGTTAAGTCTCTTAGTGCATGGGATCATTTGACTCATATTCAAGAAACATTTGATATCTTAAGGTAATACAACATGAAGCTTAACTAGGAGAAATAAGCCTTTAGAGTTGGCTCCGAGAAATTTCTTGGCTTCTTCGTTTCACGGAGAGGAACTGAAGTAAATCTTGACAAGATTAAAGCTATAGAAGATATTCCTGACCAACTGAAAAGTGTAAATAGGTGCAAAGGTTGACCGGCAGGTTAGGGACCCTTAGCAGATTCATATCAAGGTCATCAGAGAAATGTCACTGGTTCTTTTTACTATTAAAGAAGAAGAATGATTTCTTGTAAACACCAGAGTGTCAACAATCATTAAAAGACATGAGGAGTTATTTGTCTAGTCCTCCTTTAATGTCTAAACCAAAGGATGGAGAGAAATTATTAATCTATCTACAATATTGAAAGTTGCGGTGAGTGCTGTTCTAGTTCGGTAACAAAAAGGTACACAATTCCCTATATATTATGTTAGTAAAATTCTGTCAGTTGGGGAAACACGATACTCGCACCTGAAAAAGTTATCTCTAGCTCTTGTAGTCACGTCTTGAAAGCTTAGACCATACTTTCAATGTAACCCAATAGACGTTGTGATAACTTTTCCCTTGAGGAATATTCTTCATAAACCTGAGTCATTCGATCGATTGGCTAAATGGGAAGTTGAAATTAGGGAATTTGATATTGTGTATAAACCACAGAATGCGATTAAGTGACAAGTTTTGGCCAATTTTGTGGCTGATTTTAGTCCAGGGATGTTGCCTTTAGCTGCAAAAGAAGCAGTTATGATATTGGGGACTGTTTTCGGTGTGTGTCCTTATTTAAGGATGGCTCATCTAATGTAAAAGGTTCTGGTATTGGAATAGTATTAATCACACATTCGGGGGAAATTCTAAGATTAGCCATTCAAACTATTCCATTGACTAACAATGAAACCGAGTATGAGGCTATGATTGCAGGACTTCAATTAGCTCGGGAAATTGGCTCTGAGGTGATTGAAGTAAAGTGCAATTCTCAACTGGTGGTAAATTGGATATATGGGATCTTTGATGCTAAAGAAGAGCATGCAGCAGTACTTGAATAAAGTTCAAATTGTGCTTTGTCGGTTCAGGGAGTGATCAATGATCCATATTCCAAGAGAGTAGAACGTGGAAGTAGATGCGTTGGCTAATTTAGGTTTGTTTATAGTGATGAAAGGTGCAGATTCCGGTGCAATTTTTCTACTGTTGCATTCGGTCCTAGACGTGGATAGATATTGCAAAGTTTACTTAACAAACCTAGTCTAGGATTGGAAAAATGATTTTATAGAGTATTTACGGCATGGTAAACTTCCTGATGACTCTAAAGCCTCTCGGGCATTACAAACAAAATGCTCGACATTGTCTTGTTTATGGACAATTATACTGGAGGTATTTTAAGGGTCCTTTGGCTCGATGCTTAGGACCAATAGAAGCTAATTATGCGATGGAAGTTCATAAAGGAGTTTGTAGAAATCACTCTGGTGCAGACTCATTGGTGCTCAAATTAATAAGAGTCAGTCATTATTGGCTGCGGATGGAGCAAGATGCAAAGGCGTTTATGCAAGAATGTGATAAATGCTAACGTTATGATCAACTGGTACATCGACCGGCAAAACTATTGCATTCAGTGGTGTCACCATGGTCATTCAAGAAATAGGAGATGGATATAGTTGGTCCTTTGAAATAAATACCAGGACATGTAAAATTTCTTTTAGTTTTGAGTGATTATTTTACTAAATGGGTTGAATTAGGTGCTTTCAAGAAGGTTGGAGAACGAGAAGTGATTGATTTCATCTGATATCATATTATTTGTTGGTTTGGAGTGCCAAAAGAAATTGCTTGTGACAATGTGTCACAATTTTTAGGTTCCAAGATTATAAAATTCTTAGAGGAATTGAAGATTAGAAGGATCACGCCCTCCCCATATCACCCAACTGCTAACAATTAAGCAGAGTCGACTAACAAGGTAATAATTCAAAACCTTAAAAAGAAATTAGAGGATGCAAAAGACAGGTGGCCTGAAGAGTTTCTTGGAGTATTGTAGGCGTATCGAACAAAGGTAAATTTGAGCACAAGAGAAATGCCTTTTCCCCTTGTGTACGGTGTGGAAACTTTGATTTCGATGGAGATAGGTGAACCGACCATGAGGTATTCCTGGGTAAACAAACGCGAGAATGATGAAGCAATGATGATTAAGTTGGATTTTTTTGAGGAACATCAAAACTTGGGTTGTGTAAGAATGGTGGCACAAAAGAAAAGGATGGAAAGATAATACAATCGTAGAGAAAATTTCTGTTATTTTAAAGTCGAAGACTTAATCTTATGGAAGTAACTTATAATATGTCACGACCTAAAAGCCCTAAGGCCGTGATGGCGCCGGACATCCATGTCAGGAAATCCAACTCATTAATTAATTGAAACAACTTTCCGGTTCTTAAAACATTTATGAAAACATTTCCTTTCACTTAATTTCATATTAACCAAATAAAAGTCTGTTAATAAAAAAAATAGTGGTTTAAAGATTACAGTTTAGCAATTATATCCCGATACATATTCCAGAACCCGGTGTCACCAGTACATGAGAAATTTCTATGAATTTATACAGTCATTACAAGGCCTGTCCGAAATACAACTGGACAAGGAAATTTAAAATGAAATAGATACAGCATGAAGGAGACTCTATCAGCTGTGGATCGCCTCCGGATGATGCAGCTCTCCAAAGTCTTTGGATCTTCCACATTTGCTATGAAAGTACATGTGCAATAAAATGCACAGCAAGCGTAGCATGAGTACAAAAATAACGTGTACTCAGTAAGTCACCCGCCTAACCTCAGAGAGGTAGTGACGAGAGGTCAAATTAGACACTTACTAAAGGTCAATTTAAAATATTTAGGTATGACACTAAGCATGATTTATCATCGGCAATTTATAAAACAGGATTTAAATATCTTACAACTCCGTCCACGTTTAACACTTTATATCTTCGTCATATTAACAATTAATCAGCATAGTGATTTAATCAAATAATAATGAATCGACGGAAAGGAACAACTTCTTCCAAAATCTTTTTAATAACTTTAAATCTCTGTCATTTCACTTGATATTTAGTATTTCAGGCCAGTAATCAGGCAAAATCATAGCAACTACGCAGCAATATCATGCACAAACAATGCTGAGGGTCGAACGACGCGGACCAACAATAATAAACTGTGCACTGCCGAAGGGTCGAACGGATCGAACCATAGATGCATCTATTTTCCCCGCTCGCGAATCGATCATGCGACGCGGTCAACATAAAAATAATAAGGCTAGCCTGCTCGCGAATCATACCTGCGACTCAGGTGCTCATATGTACACATATTCACATAATACATCCTTATTTTTATCAAGAAGCATGTTTTCTCAGGAAAGTGGTAAAAATCCTAATTTAAAAGAACATGAAATATAGTTTTTAAATCTCTGTTTTGAAACTCATTTGTCAGGTTTAATGATATTCCATAATACAACCCTACCAGGTACACAATTATCCACTGAGGAACCAATTCTCTTTCTAGAAGATTAGCAAAATGAACTCTAGTTTTCTTTTAGATATTAAATTACGTTTTCGATTATATTAGCAGTTTAAGATTACAGGCAGGATTACAGGTGCAACACGTAAGGCATGCTAGTGGGTTCTAGACTACCCGAACATGGAATTATAGTAGCTACACACGGACTCCCGTCACCTCGTGCGTACGTAGTCCCCGAAGATAATAGCATGTACTGAATTAATTCACCTAGGGGGACGATTCCCCCTCACAAAGTAGAAAGGAGACTTACCTCGCTCTGAAATTCCAATACCGGCTTCCAAGCCCCTCCGATGACTCCAACGGACGCCCAACGCTCCGAACTACCACATAACGGCAAAGCAATGAAATTCATCCTAATACTCACAAAAAATTCAGATTATATACTCTCCCAACCTCGCTCGGAGAAATGACCAAAATGCCCTCGGGCCCACGTGCCGGGAAATCCGAAATTCTTGAAGATACATGCTACCCATAGCTCTACTAGTTCAATCATGCAATTTACTCTACATTCCATACTCAAATTCGAGGCTAAATTCCAAATTTACATTTTCTAGATTTCTTCAAATATTTCCCAAATTCCTACCAATTTCCATGCCTAATCCATGCATATAATCTTGTATTCATCTAACAACGGAAGGAGTTTACTTACCTTGATACCTGACGAAAATTCCCCTTGAAAATGCTCTCCAAAATCGCCTAAGACAAATGAAAAATGGGTGAGAAATGAAAAAAACCCGTCTTTAAAACATTCTGCCCAGGCCTCCTTTCGCACCTGCGGTCTAATAGCCGCTCCTGCGGCTCCACACCTGCGGAAATTCCATCGCAGGTGCGGCTCTGACTCAACCCAACATTTCTTGCTTCTGCGGCTCTTCTTCGAACTGACGCTTCCGCAGGTGCGACCCATCTTCTGCACCTGCGGCCTCCTTAGCTTCAGCCCCAAAACTCGCACCTGCGGCGCCCTTAGCCGCACTTGCGGTCAAAGCCTCGCAGGTGCGGTTACACCAGATGACAGCAGCCTTCAGCCTTCTTCAACTTCAAACATTGATCCGGTAACCACCCGGAATCCACCCGAGGCTCCCGGGACCCCGTCCAATTATACCAACCTGTTCCAAAACATAATGCGGACTTGCTCGAGACCTCAAATCACATCAAACAACATCAAAACCACGAATCGCACCCAAATCCCAACTTTATGAACTTCAAAATTTCCAACTTCTACATCTGATGCCGAAACCTATCAAATCATGTCCGATTGACCTCAAATTTTGCACACAAGTCATATTCAACGGACCTGCTCCAACTTCCGGATCTCATTCCGACTTCGATATAAAAACTTCCACTTCCGGTCGGATTTCTCAAAAACCTTCAAATTCCTAACTTTAGCCAAATGACTTCAAAATGACCTACGGACATCCAAATTCACTTCCGATCGCGCTCCCATTTCCAGAATCACCATACGGAGCTGTTCCAGATTCGGAATCCCAAACGGACATCAACCTCACTGAAATGCACTTCAAGCCCAAATTCATGAAATCCTTCTACAATATATGCCGAAATGTTCCCGGGTTATCCAAACCCCGAGTCGAACATGCACCCACGTCCGAAATCATCATATGGACCTGCTGGAATCTTCAAATCCTGATTCGGAGGTCATTTACTCAAAATTCCAATCTTAGTTGATTTCTTCAACTTAAGGCTTCTGAAATGAGAATTTTCTTTCCAAACCAACTCTAAAATTTCCCGAAATTCAATTCCGACCACACCTGCAAGTCATAACACCTGAAACGAACCTGCTCATGACTTCAAACCGCTGAACGACATGCTAGAGCTCAAAACGACCGTCGGGTCGTTACATTCTCCCCCACTTAAACTGATGTTCGTCCTCGAACGTGCTAAGAACTACTCTGGAGTTACCTGAAATCACTGTTTAACATCCCGAGCACCTGCCCGTGCTTCCACAACCCAGTTGAGCACATTAGCTTGATCAAATCTGAAGATTTCTTCTTTTATCCATATAATAAGCTCAAAACCTAGTTCTAACACTTGAAATTTTCTCTGCCAGGCCTAGTTCCAATATATAAACACTGTATCAACTACCACATGACATACCAGAACATGACTACATACCTTTGCTGAATAGGCACCATGCACCGCATAACTCATCATCTGACCACAATGACGTTGCCAGAACCTTTATAGCCAAAATTCCACGAATCTGGTGCTCCTGATGCACCTCATAACATATATACAGACATCCTGCCATAATGCTGACGATACCACCGCAATGGAGGAAGTGTGCAGAAATTCATACTCAACTGCAGAGTTAACAAATCCTTGAATACCTCATCTTGACTAGAATCATCACTTCATTATGAACCTGAATAATGGTATTTGCTCTTTAATATACACTTCACATAACCTTATTGCACTGATCCCTGATCCGATAGTCCCGTCTCACCCAGTATGAACTGCTCAGACAACAAATCACCCCAAAGATGGCCAACAGCCTCACATGATACCACATCGCGCCAATAGACCATAACTCGAACATGATAATAAGAAACGACTTAGGAAAGAACTATTCAACTCACGCAACTAATATGAACTTTTCTCAGAAATTAGGAAATAAAACACAAGAAAATAAATACATATTAACCCTTCTCATCATCACACTGTTGCGGCGTGCAACCCGATCCGAATAACATACCCGTGGCGACGTGCCACCCGATCCACACATAAAATTTACATAAGAAGATATATATACAGAGCTGATTTGCTCATTATTACTAATTGCTGAATATCGATCAAAAGCACGCTAAGTGCATAATACCATCTTGGGGAGACTGACAAAGCCGTAGGCTACATAACCCAAGCACAACTAAGGTGCGATATACATATATACACTCTGAATCTCAAGAGCTATCCTGCTCACATAACATCCCCACTACGCGGGACCTCAACACATAGGAAATTATCAAGCCATTTCACAACTCGCACGGAACAATCACAATAACACATGACTTTGATGAATAGGGAACAACACCCGCTGTTCTAATACCTTTCCATGAAAAGCGCTCTACTGATAGGAGCATGCCTGGCTCATCCGGAGCCCATAATCATATTTAAATCCATCCACAGACATCGTTCCACCTCGCTCGCACCAAACTTAGCTATTAGCTTTTACCTGGGTCCATATTAGCCCACTTTCTCTCATAATACACGAGAACAACCATCATCACCAGGACAAACACCCCAAAATCCATAATCAACTGAACCGAACGCCCTCCAGGCGTAAATTCTCAATTACGCAATATTGCACTTTTCTATACTCAGTCCAAATCTGAAATCATCAAGTGACTACACGTCACACTTTATACAATCTTTTCACGGTCATGCTTCCACGACCTTCCACACAAGGCAACAAGTCTGCCCATCCACCACTGGCCATACTATGCTGTAAGACAGTTCAAGAACTCATAACTAGAGTACAAAGCCTTTTCCACCGAATCTCAATCTCAAGTGACACTAAAGATAACACCGGCTTACTCTGAACTTTCAAATCACTTTTCCTTGCTCTTCCGAGCTCATGACATCCTTATCATCACCAAACCGCAAATCCCGATTCTTACTCCCAGTTACATACAGCTTTCCGCATCTAACATGCCCACATGAGGTAGCGCAAGAATTCCATCATAACTTCTGAACCATCGATAGGGTGAACACTTCATCACATAGAAATCTCTTACTTTACTCAATTCAAGAGTACCATCTCAAGTGAATTCCCACTATCACTCAATCATGCAAATCCTTAAGCAGTAATATATACCACCATATCCCTTCCGGAATCCGCCTATACCTGACAGGATATAATACTTGAATGCTCCCACATGCAATCCATTACGACGGTCGACAAGTCCCGCACACACCGGCACAAACCACATGCATAACTAAATCACATCAAAGGAACCGATCACTGCCGAAAATGTGCCATTTCAACCATGGCTAATCAATCTATCTTCTTCTAATCATCTTCAATTGCCTCAGGAATAATAACAACTCCCTTCAACCCATAGCAAAATCAACCCTCACTCATCCCGAGTGACCTTGATTCACGAGACTATGCTGCCTAAATTCCGCAACCCGTCTCATACCCTTCTGATAATCTTTCTACAATTCAGAGTTTATTCCTCTCACTCCTCCAATACTATCCTGCATGCTGAAACACATCATAGAACATTCCAACTATCCTCCTCTTTCTCAGAAATTACTCTACAAAAGCTCGATCCTCGATCATATTGCTGTCTGGAACTCTTAAATGCCGCATCCTTAACTTTTGAACTCACTAGGACCGCTATTGAGAGTCACCCACTCTGACTGGCCCCGAATACAATCAACTCCAAGGCTCTCCTAGCACAGGAACACCTTTTTCAATGAAACACGTGACTGAGTCACTATCCTTACAACTCGCCCATGCCTTAAGCATAAATTCTGAATCTTCCAAAGCCTAACCCTGATCCGACATGGCCAACTTTTGCACATATTCATCAAATCCCACACACAATCACCATTTTACTCCTTTCCCTTAGCTGTAACAACTTGCCGATACGCCGACAATTCTCAACCCTATGATAACACATCCTACAACTCGACTGCAGATGGTGGGACTCCCCCACTTAAACCCGAAACTACTCCTTGCACCATCTAGACCCTGCTGAGATCCTTTCTCCCTTGATAACACGATCTTACTCCACCAATCCGTCCAATTCCTCCAAATCCTCTTGCTAGCACTCCCTAAATACTCAAATTCTCTAGCATCATTCTCACATTCTGCCTCCTGCCGACTAGCCACTAGAATCCCTCACAGAAACCTGCCAACCCCGCCATAGCTAACCTATCCCCAGAAGACAACCCACCTGTGGAAATCACCCGCGGACACCTCCCAACGACGCTGAAATGCACGCTCCCTGCGACTTTAATACTGCATCCTACGCCCTGCTTCATTTACCAACTTTACTAGTCCGTCCGCTCCTCATGGACATCCATTAAATGCACGACAATATCTTTAAATTCCAAGCTATGCTGCCGCTCCCCCACTTTGTGACCGCTTGACTTCCGCTTCTTACACCTAGCCTCCTAGAAATAGAACCACCGCCTAGACTCACTCCAGGATCATTCTTTGAAGCTCTCAAACCAGCATATCACCACGACTTCAAGCTCTCCGAAGATCATCCCTTCCCTAGCTGCCTTCATTACCAATACCTATCCGGTACTAAACCACCGCATCTCACGATCTCTGCCAACCGCATTCTTCAATGCTTCCTCTCAGTACTCTGACCCCACGCAACCGAAGAACCTATAATACTAACAAATTAACACATTCCATTTGATAAATGACAACGATGACACGTCACAGGTGCATATACCATCTCACTTGAAGACACCAAGTCTTACTATCTTATCAACCCCAACCGGGCCATTCATAACCCAAATGCCCTTCCTCTGCCGGCACAAAAACACTGAAATCTCGAAATCACACTCTGAGAATACCTCCCTTTAAACAATTCATCTCCCCTAACATACGGGCAAACGTTCTATCATCATATCGACACCGCGCGACAATCAATTGCAAACATCATCACTACCCGAGCACAGCCTTAAGGCTCCCAGAAACATAGATACTGAGCTGAAACAACATATTATTCCTCTGCAGGGCCATAACAACAGCCACGAACAATTAAACATGGAAGCATTTCGAATTACATTCGTAGCACAATTTCTAATCCTCAAATTCCTAATCCATAGCAAGCGCTTCGCGACGCGTAAGATTGAGTAGGAATGAACATAAGCATAAGCCTCGAAGGAATCAACTCGCACGATGAAGAATCAAGAAGGGAAGTACTCCTAACAACCCTGTAGCCTCTCGAAGATAAGTACAACCGTCTCCGTAGCGATCCGCAAGACTCTACTAGACTTTCTCATGACTCGTGAGACCTACGGGAACCTAGCGCTCTGATACCATGTTGTCACGACCCAAAATCCCTAAGGTCGTGATGGCGCCGAACATCCATGTCAGGCAAGCCAACTCATTAATTAATTGTAACAACTTTCCGGTTCTTAAAACATTTATGAAAACATTTTCTTTCACTTAATTTCATATTAACCAAATAAAAGTCTATTAATAAATAAAAAACATTGGTTTAAAGATTACACTTAAGCAATTATATCCCGATACATATCCCAGAACCCGATGTCACTAGTACATGAGCAATTTCTATGAATTTATACAGTCATTACAAGGCCCGTCCGAAATACAACTGGACAAGGAAATTTAAAATGAAATAGATACAGCATGAAGGAGACTCTGTCAGCTGCGGATCGCCTCCGGATGATGCAGCTCGCCTAAGTCTCAGAATCCTCCACATTTTCTATGAAAGTACCTGTGCAATAAAATGCACAACAAGTGTAGCATGAGTAAAAAAACAACGCGTACTCAGTAAGTCGCCCGCCTAACCTCAGAGAGGTAGTGACGAGAGGTCAAATTAGACACTTACTAAAGGTCAATTTAAAATATTTAGGTATGACACTAAGCATGATTTATCATCGGCAATTTATAAAACAGGATTTAAATATCTTTCAACTCCGTCCACGTTTAACACTTTATATCTTCGTCATATTAACACTTAATCAGCATGGTGATTTAATCAAATAATAATGAATCGACGGGAAGGAACAAATTCTTCCAAAATCTTTTTAATAACTTTAAATCTCTATCATTTCACTTGATAATTTAGTATTTCATGCCAGTAATCAAGCAAAATCATAGCAACTACGCAACAATATCATGCGCAAACAATGCCGAGGGTCGAACGACACGGACAACCAATATTAAACTGTGCACTGCCGAAGGGTCGAACGACTCGAACCATAGATGCATCTATTTTCCCTGCTCACGAATTGATCATGCGACGCGGTCAACATAAAAATGATAAGGCTAGCCTGCTCGCGAATCATACCTGCGACTCAGGTGCTCATCTGTACACATATTCACATAATACATCCTTATTTTTATCAAGAAGAAGGTTTTCTCATGAAAGTGGTAAAAATCCTTTTTAAAAGAACATGAAATATAGTTTTAAATCTCTGTTTTGAAACTCATTTTTCAGGTTTAATGATATTCCATATACAACCCTACCGGGTACACAATTATCCACTGAGGAACCAATTCTCTTTCTAGAAGATTAGCAAAATGAACTCTAGTTTTCTTTTAGATATTAAATTACGTTTTCGATTATATTAGCAGTTTAAGATTACAGGCAGGATTACAGGTGCAACACATAAGGCATGCTAGTGGGTTCTAGACTACCCGGACATGGCATAATAGTAGCTGTGCACGGACTCCCGTCACCTCGTGTGTATGTAGCCCTCGAAGATAATAACATGTACTGAATTAATTCACTTAGGGGGACGATTCCTCCTCACAAAGTTAGAAAGGAGACTTACCTCGCTCCGAAATTCCAATACCGGCTTCCAAGCCCCTCCGATGACTCCAACAGACGCCCAACGCTCCGAAACTACCACATAACTGCAAAGCAATGAAAATTCATCCTAATACTCACAACAAATTCAGATTATATACTTTCCCAACCCCATTCGGAGAAATGACCAAAATGTCCTCGGGCCCACGTGCCCGGAAATCCGAAATTCTTGAAGATACATGCTACCCTTAGCTCTACTAGTTCAATCGTGCAATTTACTCTACATTCCATACTCAAATTCGTGGCTAAATTCCAAATTTACATTTTCTAGGTTTCTTCAAATATTTCCCAAATTCCTACCAATTTCCATGCCTAATCCATGCATATAATATTTTATTCATCTAACAAACGGAAGGAGTTTACTTACCTTGATACCTGACGAAAATCCCCCTTGAAAATTATCTCCAAGATCGCCCAAGACAAATGAAAAATGGGTGAGAAATGAAAAAAACCCCGTCTTTAAAACATTCTGCTCAGGCCTCCTTTCGCACCTGCAGACCAATAGCCGCACCTGCGGAAATTCCATCGGAGGTGCGGCTCTGACTCAACCTAGCATCTCTCGCTTCTGCGGCTCTTCTTCACACCTACACTTCCGCAGGTGCGATCCATCTTCCGCACCTACAGCCTCCTTAGCTTCAACCCCAAAACTCGCACCTGCGGCACCCTTAGCCGTACCTGCGGTCAAAGCCTCGCAGGTTCGGTTACACCAGATGACAGCAGCCTTCAGCCTTCTTCAACTTCAAACATTGATCCGTTAACCACCCGGAATCCGCCAGAGGCCCTCGGGACCCCGTCCAATTATACCAACCTATTCCAAAACATAATGCGGACTTGCTCGAGACCTCAAATCACATCAAACAACATCGAAACCATGAATCACACCCAAATCCCAACTTTATAAACTTAGAAATTTCCAACTTCTACATCCGATGCCGAAACCTATCAAATCACGTCCGATTGGCCTCAAATTTTGTACACAAGTCATATTCAACATTACGGACCTGCTCCAACTTCCGAAATCAAATTCCGACCTCGATATCAAAACTTCCGCTTTCGGTCAGATTTCACAAAAACCTTCAAATTCCTAACTTTAGCCAAATGACCTACGGACATCCAAATTCACTTTCGATCGCGATCCCAATTCCAGAATCACCATACGGAGCTATTCTCAGACTCGGAATCCCAAATGAACGTCAACCTCACTGAAATGCACTTCAAGACCAAATTCATGAAATCCTTCTAAAATGCTAATTTCCACAATATACGCTGAAACGCTCCCGGGTTATCCAAACCCCGAGCAGGACATGCACCCACGTCCGAAATCATCATACAAATCTTCTAGAATCTTCAAATCCTGATTCGGAGGTCATTTACTCAAAATTCCAATCTTAGTTGATTTCTCCAACTTAAGGCTTCTGAAATGATAATTTTCTTTCCAAACCAACTCTAAACTTCCCGAAAATTCCAACCACACCTGCAAGTCATAACATCTGAAACGAAGCTGCTCACGACTTCAAACCACTGAATGACGCACTAGAGCTCAAAATGACCGGTCGGGTCATTACATAATATCTTGGAAGTCAATGCCGGGAATTTTGGGACCGACCTTACCGAATTTCAGCAAAAACCAATGAAGATTCATATCAACTGAAAAATTAAGATGGAGTAAAATTACTAATCAATTGAAATCTGAATCACCTCAAAGGGTACTACTGTTGAAGATCCTTGATTATATTGAAAGTATGCGCTGCACTCTTTTTTTCTTCATCCAGTTTTTGTCCCTAATGGGTTTTTCCGGCTAGGTATTTAATGAGGCAACAACATAAAGCGTATTCTGAAGAAGGATTGTCGATAGCAACAAGTGTTCAAATTCTCATACTTTGCATCTGAACATTGAGGGGGAGAGAACTATGAACCACTGTATATCAGAGCACTTAAAGTGTCAATGCTAGGCTCAAAAGGAAAATGGAAAAATGATACAGGGGACTGCTAGAACCGGGAGCTATTTCTTGAACTTAAAAGTTTAGTTGTTATGAAATACCTCGAATCAGGACCAGGGACTGTATGTCTAATCCCGTAGAAACAAGAAGTACAAATTATCAGCTATATGTATTGCAGTTTTATTTACTTAAGCGAATGTACAGTTTTTTTGGCTTATGTAAATGTACTTTTGGAAATAGAAGGATAAGTAAAAGTCTTTTTATTTTTATATCTTATTTCTTGTCCAAATGACATGGATTTTCTATCATTTGAATGTTACTTAAACTTCAAATTCAATTGATAGAATGAACGGCATCCTCTTTAAGAGCATCGTAAATATAAGGTCTTTCTCTCATGAAACCTTCATAAATAAAGGTTAAAAATCGGAAGTATGAATGCCTAGTATTAAAGTTAACTGGATGTGAAAATTTTCGGAATTTATCAATAGAAAGATAAGAGTTCAAAAAAGATATATTTGATTTAAAAAACCCCAACCCAATAGAGGTCCCCATATAATTACAAAGGATAAAAAAAAGAAAGGGAAAAAAATACATTACTCTGCTTTGTCAGCAAAAGTTGAAGGATTAGAAGTCTTCACTGCATTTTTTGAAGATGAAGGTTGCTTAGCATCAGGCTCAACTTCTTTGCCCATATCTTCATAATCTTCAACTTCTTCCTTAGTTTCCGAGGACTCAGAGCAAGTGCTTGAAGTAGTGGTCCGAACAAGAATATTTTCGAAGGCAGTTGTCTCCAAGGCAAGAGCTTCAGCAATGCAGTCGTCTATAAATGTCACTTGTTGGCATCCTACAAGGTCTTCCTCCTCATATGTGATAAATGACATGGGTTTTTTCAAGCAAGAAGATGTCTTCTTGGTAATGGAGTCTGGCCTGGAGTCTTTGGATTTTCGACTGCAACTGCTCTTTATCAACCTTCAAGATGTCATAAGCCCCCGAAAGGTCAGTACTAGTCTTAGCATGTTCACAGTTTTGCTCCATGATCTTTTTGAGTCTCTCTTCCATAATGTCCCTGTTCTTTTTAGCCGCAGAATCTTCCTAGGTTTTGGAGTGTAAGTGCACTCCCATGGAAGTAGACCCGTATTTGGACACCAAGTTTACGGCATCCGACAGCTCTGCCCACTTGATCTTTAATTCTGCAAGGTCATTATGAAACGGAGTGCCTCTTGACTATGGGACATCTTTTATTGCTAAGTTTCCTTCAAGCGGGCTACGAGTTTTCCCATATGAGCAAGCCTTGTCTCTAGAGCCGGGAGGCGCTCAAGAAGTTGATCCTGCTAAATCTTAAGTGCCTCTTTATCCAGGATCATCTTCTGTAAGACCTTAGAGGCAAGGATATTAGCATGTAAAGTCAATGATTAAAGTTATCAAAGATGGTGGTTAAAAAATATAAAGGGAGGAGAGAAGGATGAAAAGATACCTGAGCATCCAAATGCATGTTGTTGTTGATAAGACATTTAGCAGAGAGAGCATCCCTTTTTCTCCAATCCTTATCCGAAGCCAGAGGCTTCAAGTAGTTGGATACCCCACCAGCTTGGAAAGCAAGTGGCTTATCCGAAACCGAAAAGGTAACACTGCATTTACCGTTAGGGTTCCAGATGGATTCCGGGAAGGCATTATTTATGTTCCCTTAATTGCTGGGAGCGCACATCTTCATCTTATGTTCCCTTAATCAACAATTTACCACCATTGCAGTTGATAATATTTACATTCAGATAAATCATAGTAGAAATACATTCACATTCACAGATTAAACACAGTAGAAGCACATGCACTTTTAGATAATCATGAAAATATTAATATACTTCTAAATTATTTGTATCCATAAAAACAACCAATCCATATGCAGTTAAGCCAACAATTGTTAGCTCCACATCTAAACTATTTGTATCCACATCCACCAACCAAAATATATGCAGAACATGAAAATCAGTTGGTTTTTGCACACCCCAGGCACACAAATTACATCATTATTTTAATGATCCATCACCCACTTTTTCTCCAACTTTCTGTTCTTCAATATTAGCCACAATACCTAGACATCAACTAGTTCACTGTCAAGCTCTGTGTCGTTTCAACTCTAGAATTAGCTCCACTAATAACTCCAGTTTTAACTTCACCATCAACATCATAATTTACTTCACCACCAACATCATAGTATAACCAGTCATGTCGTCCTAGGACAGTGCATGGACCTCACTTTCCTTCTAAGGAATACTTAGTTCTTGGCTCAGTATCTGCATTTTCAATCATAGCCTTTTCATTCTCCTTTTTGATGACATAAGCTTGCACCTCATCAACTTTAGTGAGGTTCTCATCAACGATATGTTGAGTTGGTCGACTAGGTTGAGTAGGAATAGCCACAAGTGAATTGACTGTATAAGCATAAAAATAATTACCCTAAATGTATTTATTACACATTTTAAAATTATTTACCTTTCTTGTTCTTAGTCGGTGTGGATAGAATCCCACAGCTATTTTTTCTATCCTCCTTGACATATTGGAGAACCTTCATCGACTTGTCCTCAATAAATACCAACAACGTAACATTTCCTCTAAGGATAGTTTCGATTTTGGTCTCGCATAATCCCTCAAATGCCGTTCACCAACTTTTTTTTCTCCCTTCATGTCTCTATGCTGAAAAATACCATGCGTTATCACCTATTTCTTTAACTTTTTCATCACCATTAAAAGCCTATATTCCCAAACTCATACGAGCTCGCTTTGGTATGATAATGATAGTTACTCCATTTAGTCCAGTCATCAAAGCGCCCCCTAGGGAACAGACGTTTGGTACTTCGATACAGTATTTATGAATCATGGTTTGGTACTTCGATATTCAGTATATCAGTTATGCATACCCACTACGGTACCAGAGTAGTTCGGTACGATTCAATATTTTTTTGTTTGGCTCGCTACAATTCAGTATAATTTTAGTATCGCACCGTTCTAACGTGACAAGAAATGGCACTTGCCAGTGGAAACCATCAATAACGAAAACCAACTCTTTTGGCACTTATCCTTTAAACGTTCCTAGTTAAAATGATGGAAGCATAATTGAAAGCACTGTGTTATAAATAAAAACTATATCCTTTTAATGAAATGGACAAGGAATGTCACGACCCAAAATTCCACCACAGGCGTCGTGATGACACTTAGTCTCTAAGACTAAGTAAGCCGATTACAACTACGTTTCAAGCTATTTTTTTTGAAACATATAATTTAATACAAGTGTCAAAACCAAAAGTGAAAACAAATATAACAATCTCCCAAAGCTGGTATATTGAGTCACGAACTCTTACTGAATACATGCAATGATCTCAAGGATCGAATACACAATACTGTTCGAATAAGAGTTGACAGTACAATAAAATGGAAAGACTCCAGGGACTGCGATGACCAAGCAACTCTACTTTGAACCCTTGCGATCAACACACTAACTCTGCTCGAGTTCGATATCTCCAATACCTGGTGATGTTCTATACGTCAATACCACACAGGGGGGGGGGGGATTTGTGTGGTGTCCGATTTTCGTGTGCACTAGTTATAGAAGGACCAGGTTCTTCTATGTGTTCCAACCTCTACTGTTTGCAGAATAATAAATACAGAAAATAAAGAACACTAAGATTTTTACGTGGAAAACACCTTGCTCAAAAGGTGAAAAAATCATGACCTACTTCCTAGTAGGATTTTCCTAAAACTCTTTACTAAATCAGTGAGCCAAACAACATTTACAAAAACACTTTTGTAAACCTAGGATTACCTCTAACCCCTTGTAACAAACTAGCCTCTAGCTATTTGCGACAAACTCCAAGTTAGCTATAACTTGAAACACACAATACCTATTACAGACGCTTCTAGATAAAGCTGAACAGGTACACGTTGAAATCACCTACTACAAATGAAATAGACTAACAGACAACAGTTGGAACTGGTTCTTCTAGCTGGTTCAAGTAGCTTCATATTCGCAACTCAAATCTCACACGAACTGCTGCAAATTTTACTCTCAATTCTTGCTTAACTTCTGCTTTTGTGCGTACCTATACAATAAGAACAATCTGCAATATATAGGATTAGTAGACAAGAGATTAACTAGAGTTCTAATGCTACTCTTCCTTGGTGGAAGTCTAGTTAGTCTCAACTCCTCAAATCTCATCTCTGGCCAATCTCCCATCCAACTGAAGGACCATATCCTTCCAGCCCTGCCTCTCCAGCTTCTCCAATAACAAGATCATGCCCATTTCTTCCAAGTCTTTCAACAGCCCCCATTCAGAATTGTGCGCTTCCCAAACTTTTTGAATTTATCCTTCTCACCATCAGACTCAACTACCTCTTCATCACTCCATTCATCTTCTTCAACAATTGTCACTTTCTTGGGCTTCACTGTAGACCTGGTTCTCTTGGTCAAGGTTGAGGGTTCAACAGACACAGATGAAGACTTCTTTGAGGAAGTCTTGGCTTTCTTTGGTTTTGCGGTCTGAATCTCGACCTCTTCCACCTGTTCACCTTGATGGACCAGGTCCATCTCATCGATCTCAACAGCCTCTACAGGCTTAGTAATTTTCGCCTTCCCTTTTTCAACCCCTTTTCTTTTACTCTCCTCCAAGGCTATTTGTAGCTCCTCCTCACTCTGCCTTAGCGTTCTTCTTGTGGTTCTTCCATTTGGAAGAGGAATTTCATAACTAGCAGAAGGAGTGGATTTCCTTTTCTTACTTGCTCTTCATGTTCCAGAAGTTTGAGCCTTGGGAGTTCTTTTCTTCTTTGGCTTGTAACTATCACCCGACATTTTCAAAAGATCTGCTAGTGTTTCCTTAGTAGATGAACCAGGTTCATCTGTAGGTTTTCCTAGATTTACCAACCCCTCAGCCGTTTCTCCTGATTCACTTCCCCGTGACTCCTTGGATCCTTCTCCTACCATTTTTGGTTCAGTTCCACAAATAGCCATTTTAATATATTCTTGCCCCTTTCCCCTCATTCACTCCGTACTCCCTCTCTCTGTTTGTTTTTCAATTTTTTTACCACCTCTCCTTCTTGTCACCGGCAACACCACATCTATCACATACCCAACCAAGACAAACCTATTTTCTAAGTTCTCAACAGTCTCAGAATTAGCCTTAGACATAGTTCTTTGTACAGAGGATACCTGTTCAGAATTAGAGGATTCCGTTGCTTCCACCTTAGTCGCTGACTTGAAGGCTTCATTAGAGTTTTCTGATTCTTGAGCCTAACTAGCTTGAAGTTTGGCATTCAATTTTCTTGCTAGAGAACCTGTAGCCACTATTTTTCTGGCGAGCATCTTAACCCTCCTTTTTCTGGGTTCTGGGTTAGGACTAGGTTGAGTAATGGTGGGATTGGGTTGAGATGGGGTAGGATTTGGTTGAGGAGTGGTGGGACTGGATTGAGACGGGGTAGGACTTGGTTATGAAGGGGTAATACTGTATTGAGGTGTGGCGAAAGAGGTCGAAGACGGGGTAGTAGGTGGAGGAGTTCCAGGATAGTTACAGGGTTTAGAAATTTTTGATTTTGGTTGAAGATGGAAGGGGAAAATCTGGATCAAACTTGAGAGCAGAGAAAGATGAAAGGGTTTCGACGGATGTGGAGTTGATGAGGGCTTACAAAAGTGATGATGAGGGATTTAAAAGGGATGGTTAATTAATGTATAACGTCAGCCTTTTTTGGGTCAAAAAGTCTAATCACTTCTGCAATTAGTCAGTTAGAAATGACGGTTACAGCTTCCCTAGGTTCTAGGTGTTTTAATACAATGGGATTCTTAGTGTGGACAGAACTAGTTCAAAAAGGATAATGGATATATTTTGAAAAGATTTTGAGTTTGGGTAGAGTTCTGCTCATGATTAACAATTAATATTTCAAAATGTGTATAGTGAAGAACACATACCTCGCCTTTCAGATGAACCAACACTGATGAACCGTGTTTATCATTTGAGAATCCTCTTGATCAAGCCTCAATTTTCAACAATAGAAACAAATAGCATTAGTAACCAGTGAGTCATATGAAAACATGGAAAAAGAGTATGCTATTTACAGCATGAGACTGAGTAACAATTAATCTGATTATTTACACAAGCTTCAGATTTCTAGCCAAAAAAGAAAATTCAATTTTTTTTCATGTACACTCTGAACTGGTTCAATTAGGTGATCTTAATCACCCTAACTCTAATCTGTTCCTTTCAAAATGCTCTCTACTCAATGCTTTTGTAAATATGTCAGCAATCTGTTTATCAGTGGCACAGAACTCTATGGTGATCAATCCCTTCTCATAGTTGTCCCTTAAAAAATGATGTCTAACATCTATGTGCTTTGTTCTTTTATGATGAACGGGGTTCTTTGTCATACCGGTAGCACTAGTGTTATCACAAAATATAGGGATACATCCAACATCAATTCCAAAATCTATCAGTTGCTGTTTAATCCACAATAGTTGAGCACAACATGAAGCTGAAACAACATACTCAGCCTCACTAGTAGATAGAGCCACAAAATTCTGCTTTTTAGTGGCGCAATACACGAGGCACGAGCCTTGAAAATGTGCCATAACTGAGGTGCTATTTCTATCCACTAGAAAACTTGCATAGTCATCATCAACATATCCCACAAGATTAAAGTTACTACCTTTTGGTTACCAAAGACAGAGATCAATGGTGCCTTTTAGGCATCTTAAGATTCTCTTTACAACAGTTAAGTAGGACTCCTTTGGATTAGCATGAAATCTTGCACAAAGTCCTACACTGAAAACAATGTCAGGTCTACTAGCGGTGAGATACAACAACGAACCAATCATTCCCCTATACAACTTTTGATCAACAGATGAACCAGGTTCATCTACATCTAGTTTTGTGGCTGTTGCAACATGAGTGTCAATTTCTTTGGAATCTTCCATTTTAAACATTTTAAGCAACTCTTTTACATACTTTTACTGATGTATCATAGTTCCATTTGATTTTTTTTTAATTTGTAAGCCTAAAAAAAATTAAGCTCACCCATAATGCTCCTTTCAAATTCACTCCCCATTAGTTTAGCAAATTCTTTACTTATCTTATCAGTAGTAACTCCAAAGATTATGTCATCTACATATATTTGAACTACCAAGAGATCTTTACCTTTTTCCATCAAGAATAAAGTACTATCAATTTTACCTCTCTTGTAGTCATGCTCAAGCAGGAACTTCGATAATTTTTCATACCATGCTCTGGGAGCTTTCTTGAGCCCATACAGTGTTTTGTCAAGTTTGTACACATGGTCAAGATTTTCCTTGTTCTCAAACCCCGGTGGTTTCTTGACAAACACTTCTTCCTTTAGATAGCCATTTAGGAAGGCACTATTGACATCCATCTGGTGAAGGGTGAATTCCATGTAAGCATCAAAGGCTATGAGGAGTCTTATTGCTTCCAGCCTTGCCACTGGAGCAAAAGTTTCATCATAGTCTATGCCTTCCTCATGACTATATCCTTGAACTACCAATCTTGCCTTGTTCCTTGTAACTGTTCCATCTTCATCAAGTTTGTTTATGAAGACCCACTTTGTGCCAATTACTGATCTATCAAAGGGTCTTGGTACCATATTCTAACCTTGAATCCTTTCAAATTGGTTGAATTCATCTTGCATTGCATTTACCCAATCTGCATCCTACAAAGCCTCAGCAATATTTTTAGGTTCAATAAGAGATAGGAAAGCATCAAAGGCACAAAGATTCTTCAAAGAAGATCTAGTTTTGATTCCAGAGGTTGGATCAATGATAATGTTCTCAATAGGGTGAGAGCTTTGATATTTGTAAGGTTTCACAACCAACTGGTTACTCCGTGATGTTCTTTCAATGCTTTGTTGCTATGGAACAGGTTCAGGAACAGATTCTAACGAAGTTTGGGAATTATTCTGTTCTATTCTCCCTGTCATGTTGCCCGGGATGGATGAACCTGTTCCATAACATGTTCCTTCCTCTGTGTTGCTTCAGTCTGGGCTGTGATCTCATGTGAGTTTCTAGCTAGCCCAATTGCTTCATCATCTAGTTCCTGTCTCTCAGAAAGAATGTTAGTTTCATCAAAAACTACATGTACACTTTATTCAACACACATAGTTCTTTTGTTATAAACTTTATAAGCTTTATTATGTGAAGAATATCCCAAGAATACTCCCTCATCACTTATGGGATCAAACTTACCTAGGGAGTCTTTACCATTATTGTGCACAAAGCACTTGCAACCAAATTCCCTAAGGTGGGATATATTTGGCTTTCTCCCTTTAAGTAACTCATAGGGAGTCTTCTCTTCAAGGGTTCTTGTCATGCACCTATTTATGATATAGCATGCAGTATTAACAGCTTCTGCCCAGAAACTATGGGGTAATTTACTAGAAAGAAGCATAGTCCTAACCATATCTTCAAGTGTCCTATTTTTTATTTCAACTACTCCATTTTGTTGTGGAGTTCTAGGAGCAGAAAAATTATGATCTATGCCATGCACATCACAGAATCCAATAAACTTAGCATTTTCAAATTCAGTGCCACGATCAGACCTAATTGATGCAAGTTGATTTCCTAGTTATTTCTGAATTTTTCTAACAAAAAGAAGTGAACATGTCAAATGCTTCATCTTTAGATGTTAGAAACAGTGTCCAGGTAAATCTAGATTAATCATCAACAAGCACCATCACATATCTCTTACCACCTCTGCTTAATGTTCTCATTGGACCACAAAGATCCATATGGACCAGTTCCATCATTCTGGTGGTACTTACCACTTTCTTGATTTTAAAAGAGGATCTTACCTGCTTCCCCCTTGCACGAGCCTCACAAAATTTATCTTCCTTGAACTTAATGTGCATTCCTATCACTAAGTACTTGGAAACTAATTTGTTAAGTTGACTTAGACTTGCATGTCCGAGCCTCTTATGCCAAAGGAGGGGATCACTGTCCAACACACTCAAGCAAGTTAGTTCATTTTCTGAAAGTGTGGACAGATCTACAATGTATATATTATTCACTATTTTTTCCTGCAAAACAATCTTGTCAATGGTAAGATTTATCACAAAACATTTTGTAGAGGTGAATGCTACCAAGTTAACTCTATCACACAGCTGTGACACATTGATTAGACTATATTTCAAGCCGTCTATCAAATCGACATTCTCAATGGAATGAGTGTCATTTTTACCTACCTTACCAACCCCAATGATTTCACCTTTCTTTCCATTTCCAAAGGAGACATTTCCTCCTTTGAGGTCCTCAAGTGAAAGGAACTAGTCCTTATTGCGAGTCATGTGCTTTGAGCAGCCACTATCCATGTACCATATTTGGCTGCTCCACTTCACTTGAACCCACAAAAAGAAACCAGGGGTTAGTCTTAGGAACCCAAACTAGTTTGGGTCCTTTTCTATAAGCAAAAGGATGAATTAAATTCTTTTTAGCCCAATTTGGTAACCAATTCTTCCCTTGAACAAAAATTTTGTTCTTATGACTGGCTTGTTCTTTTGCATTACATTCACTTTTATAGTGACCAGTCTTACCACAATGGGTACAAATTTTGTTCTCAGGAAGGATGAGGTACTTGCCTTTAGGATCCCATTTAGGCAGCTGATTCTCAAAGCCATGTCCTCTCCTATTGCTACTATGATGTTCCTGTAGCCATGTCAAAGCATCGGAGGATCTGTTCCATTTACAGGTTCTGTCTAGTTCATGCTTGACCTTACCAAGTTCCTCCTTCAACACTCTTATCTGTTCATCCTTACTATACAACTCATCTTTTAGTTTATATACATTTTCTTCTAAGGTGAGTTGAGAGGTGTCAGCTGTCTTCTTACTAGTTCCTAATTTCAGTTTTAGATTTTCAGATTTTAACCCTAGGACATTTGTTTCAAGTGTATGAACCTGGTTCTTCAGAGCAGTATTTTCACTCATAGTTTTTTAGGTTTTTAAACTTTGCTTTTAAAATCACACACTCCTTAGACAGTTGTTCCTTTTCCTTATTAATTACCTTAGTTTCATCAATAAAATCTAGAAATAATTCAGAGAGATTTTCTTTGGACAAGAATTTAATCTTGTCTTTAAGCTAAAATATACTTACCTCAGATTCCTCATGAGATTCCTCATCTGATTCACCAATTGCCATAAGTTCTGGTTCATCTTCATCTTCATCATATGACTCCTCATCTGAACTTTCTCCCCAAGCAGCAACCATAGACCTTGTTGATCCTTTGTTCTTCTTGGGATGAACCTGTTCCTTCTTCCGGTTCCTTCGTTAAGATCTTTCCTTCTTCCGATCAACTTCCCATTGAGGGCAGTTTTTGATGTGATGATCAGTCTTCCCACATTTGTAGCAGCCCTCATTGGTCGTCTTTTCAGGTGTCCTTGCCTTGCTGTAATTTCCACATCTTGAGGAGCCCTTTCCTCTCATCAGATATTTCTTGAAATCTTTGGTGATCATAGCCATTTCATCTTCCTCCAAATCAGCTCCTTCAGTAATTCTAAGTGCCAGACTTCTTTCTTTCTTGGGAGCATCCATCTTCATGGTCTTCCTTCTGAGTTCATAGGCAGTGAGATTTCAATTAGTTCATCCAGTTTGAGAGTTGCAATGTTCTTGGATTCCTGAATTGCAACAGTCTTGCTTTCCCAAGAAACTGGCAGAATCCTTGTCAGAATCTTCTCAACTTTATCTTCCTCAAGGAGAGTCATTCTAAGAGATTTAAGTTCGTCGGTCAGTGTAGTGAACCTTGTATACATCTCTTGAATGGTCTCTACTTCCTTCATAGAGAAATTTTCATATTGAGAATATAGTAGAGTACCTATGGATCTCTTCACTTGAGCAGTTCCTTCATGAGCCACTTGCACAGTGTCCCAAATTTCCTTGGAAGTAGTACAACTTTGAATTCTGCTGTACTCATCTGGATCAAGTCCACACACAAGCCACTTCTTGGCCTTAGCATTCTTCTCCCACTTTCTTAAATCCTCAGCAGTGTAGTCAGCTCTTGTCTTTGGCACGTCTACTCCTTCAGCATTCTTCTTCATGGTGGCCAAAGGACCATATGTAACAATATCCCATAGCTCGTAGTCTTCTCCAATTATATGGTCTCTCATCTTGTTCTTCCACCAGGAGTAGTACTGGCCATTGAAGAGTGGAGGCCTAGTAGTTGATTGTCCTTCCTAATTCCCAGGTGGTGCACTCATCTTGACTTTTCCTAAGGTGTTAGCCTCTTCAAGGATAACCCTCTATGATATCAATTAATGTTCTATACGTCAATACCATACAAGAAGGGGGGGGTTGATTTGTGTGGTGTCCGATTTTCGCGTGCACTAGTTATAGAAGGACCAGGTTCTTCTATATGTTCCAACCTCTACTGTTTGCAGAATAATAAATACAGAAAATAATGAACACAGAGATTTTTACGTGGAAAACACCTGAATAAAAAGGTGAAAAAACCACGACCTACTTCCCAGTAGGATTTTTCCAAAACTCTTTACTAGATCAGTGAGCCAAACAGCAGTTAGAAAAACTCTTTTGTAAACCTAGGATTACCTCTAACCCCTTGTAGCAAACTAGCCTCTAGATATTTGTGACAAACTCCAAGTTAGATATAACTTGAAACACACAATACCTATTACAAACGCTTCTAGATAAAGCTGAAAAGGTACAAGTTGAAATCATCTACTACAACTGAACTAGACTAACCTACAACAATTGGAGCTGGTTCTTCTAGCTGGTTCAAGTAGCTTCAGATTCACACACTCAAATCTCGCACGAACTGCTTGCAAAATTTGCCTCGTAAATTTTAGTCTCAATTCTTGCTTAACTTCTGCTTTTGTGCGTACCTGTACAATAAGAACAATTTGCAATATATAGGATTAGTAGACAAGAGATTAACTAGAGTTTTAATGCTACTCTTTTTTGGTGGAAGAGTTCTAGTTAGTCTCAACTCTTCAAATCCTTCCTTACCTTTGATTCTGTTTTTACTGAATAAGGAGTCCTTCTCCTTATCATTTTGCGATCTTTTCGATCAAGAGATATCTCTTATTTTACCAGATTTCATTTATCTCCTGCATGTGCCCCTCACGTGCCGTTAACTCTACTTGTGCATATGTCTGCCAGTGATGGACCTGGTTCATTTATGAGTTCTTTTGTCGATCTTCAAAGCCATTCAATTTCTTGGGCCAACACTGGCTCTGCAAAAATATGCATAAGTGTAATATGAGTACATCACAGTCGGTACCCAGTAAGTCTCTAGGCTAACTGTGACGACCCAAAGGGGTCATCACCTATTTTATTACCCATTCCATACTTTTGAGGCCTTGAAAACCTCATCTGTAGTTGCCTCAATTTGTGTGCGCAGTCCGGGCGCGTAGCCGAACAGCTTAAATATGAAATTCTGTGAAAAATGCTAAGATTTGATATTAAAATGAATAAATTTGACTTCGGTCAACATTTTGGGTAAACGGACCCAGGCCCGTGATTTGACGGTCCCGGAGGGTGGACTTGGGCATATGCCCGGAATCGAATTCCGAGGTCCCAAGCCCGAGAAATAAATTTTTGAGTAAAATTGTTTTCTAAAAATATTTATGAAAATTGAAAATGAAATCTGATTAGAAAGTGATGGTATCGGGCCCGTATTTTGGTTCCCTCGCCCAGTACATGTCTTATATATTGTTTAAGCACTTTCCGTAAAGTTTGGTTGAAATCGGATTTCGTTTGACGGGTTTCGGACTTAAAATGGAAAATTTGATGTTTTATGAAATTTGATAGAATTCATGGATTTTGAGGCTTAATTCGATGTATATGATGTTGTTTTGGTGATTTGATTGCACATACAAGTTCGTAGGATGTTATGTGAGTTATCTGTGAAATTTGGTATCATTCCGAGTTGTATAGGTCAGTTCGGCACGTTGTTAGCGAAGTTTAGAAGATTTAAATTCCTAAGTTTCGTTCGTGAGGTTTGGGGGTGTGATTTCGAGTTTTAGCATGGTTTTGAGTGTTCCGAAGGCTCGAGCGAGTCCGTAATATGATTTGGGACTCGTTGTTATATTTGGACTAGGGCTCGGGTGGGCCCAGGTGCCTTCCAGGCACCTAACAGGGCTAAAAAAACCCAGCAAACAAAGCTGCTGGTGCACCTGCTCTGGTGTGACCACAGGTGCGGTTGCCCAGCATCGCAGGTGCGGTCCCAGGCATCGCAGGTGCGATCACCAATGGCCTGGCCAGTTATCGCAGGTGCGATCACTAATGGCCTGGCCAGTTATCGCAGGTGCAGAGCATTTCTCGCAGGTGCGAGACCGCAGGGCGGTCTCCATTTCGCAGGTTCGACCCAGACCTCCCTAGCCCAAATTCTGCAGGTGCGAGATTCTTCTCGCAAGTGCGAGATCGCAGGTGCGGTTCCCAGAGCCGCAGGTGCGAGATCACTATTCAGGGAGTGAGTTTTAAATACGGGTTTTAAACCCATTTTTCTCATTTTCCATCTTCTTCCTTAGAGATTTCCTCCATTTTTATGAGCTTTCAACCAGGTCCTATAAGGTAAGTGAACTCTACCCGGAAATTTGTTTCATGCATGCATCCTAGCCTAATTAACTACATAAACTAGTGCAAAAATTCAAGAAATTGGGTAGTAACCTAGAACTTGTGATCACTTGAGAATTTTCTGTGAATTGGCCATGAAATCAAGTAAAAATCGTATATTAATGATCCTTAGGCTTTGGGTGAGTGTTCCCTTCGAGAATTACAAGAATCCGAGAGAGCGGGCCCGGGGTCGAATTTTGATAATTTTGGAATAATGCTAGGAAATGGATAACTAGGCCATGTAATTGAATCATTGAATCCTTATTGATATGCTTGAGATGATTATGTCTAGATAATACCATTCCAGAGTCGAATTCTAAAGGAAAGGCGGTGTTAGAGGGTTGATTGCTATACTTTGGACCCGAGGTAAGTGTTTGGTCTAACCTTAGCTTGAGGGAATAGGAGTTGAGTATTATTTTCTATTTGCTAATTGTCAAATATGATGTATAGGCAT
This sequence comes from Nicotiana knightiana, assembly GCA_005239525.1. Classification (NCBI taxonomy): domain Eukaryota; kingdom Viridiplantae; phylum Streptophyta; class Magnoliopsida; order Solanales; family Solanaceae; genus Nicotiana; species Nicotiana knightiana. Next base: position 54,300 of record ML421971.1, on the reverse strand, counting down.
GGTGTTGAGTATCTATACATTGGTGTCTAGCATGATCGTGAATCCCTATATTGTGAATATTCTGACTTTGTTGTAATTTCTATGGCTAATTGATGATTTCAATATGATGTAAAGGGCATGTGAAGGGATATGAGACAATTACATTCTTTGGAGCATTGGCTCAAATTGTGAAACGAATAATGAAGAAATATGAGATAATTACATTCTTTGGAGCATTGGCTCAAATTGTGAAACGAATAATGAAGAAATATGAGATATTACATCTTTTGGAGCATTGACTCAAATTGTAAAACGAATGATGAAGGAATATGAGATAATTACATCCTTTGGAGCATTGGCTCAAGTAATAGAATAAATCATGGAAATGAAAGTGAAATAAAGAGAAAGAGTTATTGAAATATACCCTTACCGGTTCATCGTTGTATAGTTCCCTTGCCGGNTGTTTGGGTGAGGAAGAGTGTTAAAGCACGAAGGGTGATGCCGTGCACTATTTGCTATTGTAAGGAAGAATGTTAAAGCACGAAGGGTGATGCCGTGCATTGTTTGATATTGTCTCCCTTGCTGGGATGTTGAGATTGCTGTTATTGTTCCCTTGTTGGGATTCTTATTTCTATTCTGTTTACTCCCTTGCCCATTGTTTGTGATTGTTGTTTGGGTGAGGAAGAGTGTTAAAGCACGAAGGGTGATGCCGTGCGTTGTTTGAAATATTGAGGAAAAAGTGTAAAGCACGAAGGGTGATGCCATGCCGTGTCGTGCTATACGATGTACCATTCCGTACCGATATTCATTGATTATACTGTGAGGAAAGAGAGTAAAAGCAAGAAGGGTGATGCCGTGCCATGATTTACATTTATTACATTCTACATTGCATAGGGAGGACGAGAGTAAAAACACGAAGGGTGATGCCGTGCAAGCTTGTTATTTCTAGTCCTTATTGATATTCTGGCCTTGTTGTTCCTTTCTTTGTTTAAGATTTCTTATATGAAACTGTTATCTCCCCACAACATGTTCGCCTTCCCTTATTGATGGATTACTTCCTGTATTTCGTTCCTGTTGTTTATATATATTTGAATTGCACAGGTTTACTTGGTAGTCTGGTTCTAGCCTCGTCACTACTTCGCCGAGGTTAGGCTAGACACTTACCAGTACATGGGTTCGGTTGTACTGATGCTACACCTGCACTTCTTTACGTTGTGCAGATTACGTAGCCGGACCCGGAGGACATCATTAGTGGGAGTGTCTTCCAGCTCATCCTAGAGGCTTAAATGTATACCCGCTAGCGTTCGTGGGCCTTGGCGTCTCTCCCATCCCTATGCCTTCGTTTCTGTCTTGTTTTCCTCTAGTTTCAGAGACAATCATGTATTTCCTTTCAGAATTTGTATTTAGCACTCTCATAGACAGTTCGTGAGTTTGTGACTCCAGGTTTTGGAAAAACCTACGCGTTGTTGTATTATGTTGTCCTTATTTAGCTGGAAACCATATTTATTTCCGCTGTTAAATTGTGAATCGTTTAGTTTATCCTATTAAATTGATGTTAATATGCTAGTTTATCTATACACGTTGGCTTGTCTATCGGGTTCAACGTTAGACGCCATCACGGCCCGATGGTGGGATTTCGGGGCGTGACACTAACCTCGGTGAAGTAGTGACGAGGTACAGTCAAGACACTCACTAGTCAAATAACCTGTGCAATATAACAGTATACAATAGTAATGGAAAACAACCAGCAGTGATAGCAGAAAAAATCAACCAGTGATATAAATAGCAAGGCAATAAGAACACCATAATTATTGCTCAAACAAATAAGGAACACAAGTACAATTCATTAATCAAGTCCTTCGAATATAAAATTCTTTCAAATAAATATCTTTCGAATATACTTCTTTGAAATAAATATCTTTAAAATATAATTCTTTCAAATAAAAGTCGCTCTGTGACACCTCATTTCATAATCGTAAACACGGGTCTCAGCCCACTTTCATAATTTCGTAACACGGGTCTCAGCCCATTTTCATATTTTCACAGCACCTCGTGCCCATATTTCTATCAAAACTGCACGGACAACTAACGTGCTAATATTATCATCATTTAGTCGCGGCACCTCGTGCCCACATTTCATATCACAACTGCACGGACAATTCACAAGGCAGAAGATATAATAATATAATGAAATGACTGAGAAATGAACAATGATAAATTACAGAAAGATAATAACACAACAAATAGAGGTAAGCAACATGGGCGCTCCCGAGGTACCGCCTCGTAGTCCCAAAAGTAAATACACAATAGGGGAGCTCTCGAGGTACCGCCTCGTAGTCCCAAAAGTAAATATGCAATAAGGTAGCTCCCGAGGTACCACTTCGTAGTTCCAAAAGAAAATATGCAACAGGGAAGCTCCCGAGGTACCGCCTCGTAGTCCCAAAGTAAATATGCAACAGGGGAACTCCCGAGGTAAGCCCGTAGTCCCACAAGTAAATAGGCAACAACAAATATGTAAAAATAACTTAGCAAGAACAACCTCTGCTTTAATCCAAATTTCTGATAAATATATTAACGAATCAATTTATACTTACTTAATTAATTGTTTGAAGATGGAAAATTCATAATGTAATTATATCCATGAAATGTCAACTCAACAAGCACACGAAATCCACATAAAATCAAAGTAGCAATCACACCAAATTATCATATAAAACAAATTCGACAAACAAAGAACGAGGCATGAAAAATAAGGATTTAATAAGTGCCAGCAATTTTTAATTTAATACTTAAAGAAATACCCACGAATTTAAACCAATAAATTTGGACATATAAGACCAAGTACGTACTCATCACCTCGCGTACACGGCTTTCACATCATACAAATGGCACATACGACTCAATGCCTAAGGGGTAATTCCCCCACCAAGGGTTAGACCAGATACTTACCTTTTTGAAGTTATGCGGATAATCCAAAATAGCCTTCTAGATTGAATTGACCTCTAGACAGCTCAAATCTTTTGGGTAATGGTGCTGCCACCACCAAGAGACGAGAGCGACAAAACAACACGAGTAACGCTAACAGGATCGACCCCAAAATGGTGAAAGAAGCGTCTATCCTTGTAGGCAACCACAACTTGAATCAAATGCTGAGGAAACCTACTCATCACCTCCAACTCAGCTCGTTTAGAGAATGCAATGAATCGGGTCCATCTTTGAGGAAACTCCGGAACAAGAATTGTTGAAACGATGCGAAGGGAAATAAGTGTAAACCAAAACATTAAAAGAATGACACCTTTTATCACAAAAGAATGGGTGTTGTCGAAGAAGTCGTGAGCTGTATGGGAACGTTGCGAGAAGCAAAGTTGGAAATGTGAGTTATGGTTGTGATGAGAGATTTTGGGGAAGAAATGAGGAAAGTAGATGGAGGACAAGTGGATTAATGGGTTGGTTTTCTTGAAGGCTATACTTAAATGAGCATTAGTTGTGAGTGTTTGGTCGTGTTCTGGAATCAATTTGAGGAAGGTAAATGAAGTCATTTTCTGAAGGAGATCCAAAGTGTCATTTCACCCAAAAATGTTGAAAATGAGCTTAAAAAAAACAAAACTACTCAATAAAAAGTCCATTTCCACTCACTAAAAGCCCATTTTCCGTCACTAAAAGTCCACACCAAAACCTGCTTGCCCCAGCAATTTATTATTTCACTAAAACGGCTCTAACTCCATCATACAATCTCGGAATTCGACGATTCTTGTTCCTATGAGTCACAAATAATAATACAAACCTAGTCGTTCAATCGAAACTCAATTCGGAGCTCATATGCTCAATGCGATACTAATTTCGCTCATTAAACAATTAAGTCATATTTCGCGCTAAAAAGCCAATAACGATTTGATGAAATTAGATCAAACACTCCAGATCATTCCTGTAATTCATTTTCAAAATCCTGGAAGTCTCGAAATTGAATTTCGATCTCTAGAACTAAAAATGGACATTTGGATCATTATTTGCTTATGCTCAAAACACCAAACTCTTCCAAAACTCATCCGAGATCTATTGGACCCCAACCAAGTATACTAACAAGTCGCATAACATGACTTAAACTTAGTCGATGCGTCAAACTATATTAAACAACACTAAAACACGAATAACACCCCAATTCAAACTTAATGAAAACTAACGAATTCCAAATTCTACATTCGATGTTGTAACCTATCAAATCAATTTCGATTGACCTCAAATTTTGCACACAAGTCATACATGACGTAACAGACCTATCAAACTTTCCAAAACTGAATTCTGACCCCGATATCAATAAAGTGAACTCCCAGTCAAACTTCCAAATTTCCAACTTTCGCCATTTCAAGCCAAAATCAACTACGGACTTCCAAATAAATATCCAGACACATTCCTAAGTCCAAAATCACCATACAAAGCTATAGAACCATCAAAACTCCATCCTGGAGTCTTTTGCGCAAAAAATGAGAAATGTTCTTTCAATTTTATCTTGTATTATCCGAAAACCAAACTCGATCAGAGATGCAAGTCATAATGCGCATTACCAAGCTGCTCGGGATCTCAAGCTGCTGAAGGGGGCGTTAATTCTTAAAATGACAAGTCAGGTCGTTATATTCTCCCCCCCCCTTAAACAAACGTTCGTCCTCGAACGTTCCAAGAATCTTTCTGAGGACATTAAATTACTGAGTGTGGTCCTACACACATACTCGCGGGTAATTCTACGTCAAACGTGGGTCCCAAAATACCATCTCAATTAAGATTATTCCTTTTATCCACATTTAAAAACCTTAAAGCCAATTTTTTACACTCCTATTAACTTCAAAAAGTCCTCATTTCATATCAATACATTGTGTTAGTCTCGACCGGTTGTAGAAAATTCATGCCTACACACACATTCTACGTATGCCCATAACCACATCTCTGGTCATTAGCTGTTCATAATTAATTTCAGCATCGTCATTAACCTCATATTAACCAAAACCTCGTTTCGAAATTTTCACAACACTGATAGCAAAACGTGAGGCATGAAGACCTCATAATTATTTACCTGACTTAACGAGTCACATTTAAAGCTACCTGGGCACTTACCTCTGGGCTAAAACTCAATAATTACAACACGAAATAGCTAAATATGCACAGAAAAACACATACAAGAATTATCAAATAAGTCTAACAGGCATGACTCCCTATTAGTACTATAGTACAAATTTAATTTCACAAGAATTTGAACACATAAATTTTCATCACAAGGATCTCGTCCTTATATAACTTGCACCGTGGCTTGTAGCTCATTTTAAACATTTCACATCATATTAAAATGCGAGGATCCCGTCCTCAGCTTTGAGTGACAAGTAATATGCACATCGTGCCTATCGAAATCCTTCCATTTCTTTTTCTTCACTTAAGAAATTTTTGATATACAATTTCACAACACATAATGAATCCCCATACCGATAGGGCATATAAATCACAATTTGTAACCAATTATCCCAAAATCACATCAAAACTCACTATAATGAGTAACAAAAAGTCACTTTCCTTTGTCCTTTTTACATAACACTCTCGGCCACCCAAGAGGACCAAGATATTCCCTTGCAGATAGAGCGGAAACAAAAAGCGATGTATCCCCTGCTATTATCTGCTCTTAGGTTGCAGTTGCTCTTTGGGTTCTCTTTTAGCCTCATAGCTCTCAATAGTGATCAAAGCAGAATGATAGACACTGCTATCGCCACAGAATCTCCCAACAAGGGTAAACACAGAAGTAGATTACATAATTACAAAGCTTGCCCATAAGTGGAGCATGATAGGAGGAATCACCTTGATACACAGAACTAGATCAAATTAAGGAAAAATATTCCTTTATAGAAAATCAAGATCGTATCAGTAACGACAACATCTGGTGTATTGGCCTCATCATATTCATAGCAATTATATCAATAGGCTGGGCCTCCCCTCTAGGCGCCCTCTACCCGCATGTCCTCTACCCCTAAATGGTTGTGCATGTGGAGTATTAACTGGAATAAAGCTTGTAGCCTGAGTGTTTTGATGCAATTTGCCTCTCCCAAGTCTGGGACAATATCTCATGATGTTCCTAGTGTCACCACACTCATAACAACCCCTCTAAGGTCATGGCTGTTCGTACTGAGTCTGTGCCGGATAACTGAAATAACCACTATAAGAACCTCATGCCAGTGGTGCACTAAAAGTATTAACCGGTACACTACGAGTACTCCAAATTTCTTCGCCAAATTGTGGATTGGGTTGAGCGACATGAATCCCGGAGAGTTTGGGGAACAAACTCTTTCAAAAAAACATCTCCGAAAAGTTGAGCCCAAGTTGGTGGCATTGTATCGGCTGGTCTACATTCTTCATAAACTTTCCACCACTGTACGCTGCTCATGACAACTGAAATGTAGTAAAGGCAACTCCACTCACTTCCACAATACCAATGGTACGGAGAATACTGTGACACTTTTCTAGAAATCCCTAGGCATCCTCGATAGTTGTGCCACTGAAGGTAGGTGGACTATACCTCTTAAATCTCTCAAGTCTCTTTTGTTCTTCTTCTAATGCCTCTGGCTTGACCTTAGGCTGAACCGGAATAACAGGTTGTACTGGTACTATACCTGGAACCTGACCAACGTGAACCTGCTGCTCTGGAGTACGGACAGTAGGAGTCTGAACTCCTCCCCAATCTGTGAAAAATTTGGTAAAACGACGATCAATCTCGCCTAAGTTAATGTACCAAACATGTTTAGGAACTGTGCTAAAGTCTCCTGAAGTTCGGGGGTAACAACAAGTGACGACCCAAAGGGTCATCACCTAGTTTCTTACCCATTCCGTGCTTCCAAGGCCTTGAAAACCTCATCTTTAGTTGCCTCGATTTTCATGCGCAGTCCGTGCGCGTAGCCGGACAGCTTAAATATGAAATTCTGTGAAAAATGCTAAAAATTTGATATTAAAATGAGTAAATTTGACTCCGGTCAATATTTTGGATAAACGGACCCGGACCCGGTCCCATGATTTGACGGTCCCGGAGGGTCCGTAGGAAAATATGGGACTTGGCGTATGCCCGGAATCGAATTCCGAGGCCCCAAGCCCGAGAAATGAATTTTTGATTTATGAAATTTATAAAGAAAAGTGAAATGAAAATTTATTAGAATGTGTTGGTATCGGACCCGTATTTTGATTCCGGCGCCCAGTACAGGTCCTATATGTGGTTTAAGATATTTCTGTGAAGTTTGGTTGAAATTGGACGTTGTTTGATGTGTTTCAGACTTAAAACTCTAAATTTGAAAGTTTATGAAGTTTGAAGAAAAACTAGTGATTTTGAGGTTTGATTCATTATTTTTGATGTTATTTTGGTGGTTTCATTACTCGAATAAGTCCGTAGGATGATTTTGAGGTCGTGTGTTCATTGGGTTTGAGGTTCCGAGGGCTCGGGTGAGTTTCAGGTAAGTCCCGGGAGGTCTTTAGGCTTAAAATATAGCTGTTGGAGGTCACAGAACTCAGATCCCTGAACTTACCACCGTGGTCCGCGGTCCTTTTTTGCGGACAACGCTGAGAGCTTCGCGGCTGCGGTGGAGGAGCTGGGCCACTGGTCCAACTTCGGAGACCTATATCTTTTGATCTACAAGGAATTTTGAGATGATTCAAAAAAAGTTTTAGCCTTTCGTGTCTAGTTTCCAGAAAGATAAAGAAATTGTAATTTGAACATTTGTAGTGAAAGTTCTGGCCAAAATACTAAAGTATGTCACTATAGTCATTTTTCTTGGCCTTTGCTAGCGCGACCACGGTCCATTTTTCATGGTCCGCAGTGGGGGACCTGAGGGGGGTATAAATGGACGAGAATTTCAGTTATTTTCATTTTTCAAAGCCCTAATAACATAAGAGGTGATTTTCCAAACACTATTTCTTCTCCAAAACATTAGTAAGTGATTTCTAACTCATTTTCTTTACTCCTTAACTTATTTTTACAAGATTTCACTCTGGAATCTAAGCCTAAAACATGCAATTTAGAGTAGAAAATTGGGAATTTGGGTAGAGTTAGACCCTTTTGAATTTTCTTGATTTAGACCTTGTTTTGGGGTCGAATTTGAAAACAAATTATATATTCGGGCCCGTGGGTGAATGAGTGACATGGTTTTGGTCCGAGCCTCATGTTTGGACCAAGCGAGCCCGGGTCGAATTTTGTTATTTTGGAAGAATGCATGGAAATGGGTAATTAGGCTATGTAATTGAATTATTGGATCCTTATTGATATAGTTGAGTTAATTATGTCTAGATAATACCATTCCGGAGTTGAATTCTAAAGGAAAGGCGGTGTTAGAGGGTTGATTGCTATATTTTGGACCCGAGGTAAGTGTTTGGTCTAACCTTAGCTTGAGGGAATAGGAGTTGAGTCTTATTTGCTACTTGCTAATTGTCGAGTACGATGTATAGGCATGGTGACGAGTATCTATACATTGGTGTCTAGCATGACCGTGAGTCTTTATATTGCGAATATTCTGATTTTGTTGTAACTTCCATGCTTAATTGATGATTTCTATATGTTGTAAAGAGCATGTGAAGGGAATTGTGATCATTAAACTTCGAGGAACATTTGGTCGAGTTGTAACACGAACAGTGAAGATATATGAGATAATTGAATCCTTTGGAGCATTGGCTCAAGTGATAGAGTAAATTATGAAATGAAATTGAAAGAAAGAGAAAGAGTTATTAAAATATACCATTGCCGGGTCATTGTTACTTTAGTGATTATCTCCCTTGCAGGGATGTTGAGATTACTGTTATTGTTCCCTTGCTGGGATTTAATTGTTTAATTGATGTTTCCTTGCCGGGATTTCTATTTCTATTTTGT